>CP092881.1:8796612-8886059 GCA_030710605.1 Cordylochernes scorpioides | reverse complement strand
AAACAGTGGAATCAAAAGTGAAACAAATGATGAAATGCGAGTTTTTTGACAGTATGTATAACACACAACTGAACAGAGCTCAAATCTATCTAGCCAATATATTTTTGATATAAAACAAGGTCTAGTTCCTATTTATTCCAATAGGTGGCGTTCAGAAAACATAAATATTTTTCCTTTGAACAAGAGATGGTGTTTTAAGCCGCAGATCTTGTTGCCATTTGTTTTTGGTATAAACTACTTCCTCCAGACCCATTTAAATGATCTAAAAGATCTGTTGACAAAGAACAAAGAACTTACTCGGTGTTTGAGGGGCGGGTTGTGGAGACAAGCCCTAATGAAAATGGTACCAAAAGAAAGAGCGTAAAAAGTATGGTAAGAAAAGTACCCAAAAGAAGCAGAAAACGAAGGAAAAAGGCTAGAAACGAAGGAGAAGGGAGAAAATAACAAAACAAAATAAAAAATTTGCAAAATCGGCGAGAAAGCTGAGAATGAAAAGTGTCCAAAAAATTGGAGAAAGAAAATCAAACAAAAGAACGAAAAGTGAAACAAATGATGAAATATGTGTTTTTGGACAGTATGTATAACACACAACTAAACAAAACTTGAATCAATCTATTCAATACATTCTGAAATAATATATTATTTAGTTGTAATTTATTCCTATAGATGACGTTCTGAAAACAGCAATATTTTTGATTTGATCAAGATATGGATTTTCAAACTAAAGATCTATTTGTTATTTGGTTTTGGGAATAACTACTTTATCTAGACCCATTTAAAGTAAATAAAAGATCTGTTGACAAAGGACAAAGACCTAACTCGCTGAGGCGGGTTGTGGAGACAAGCCTAGGCTAGAATTTAAGGAATTAAGGAACATGGAATACTATAAAATTACATACCTAGTCTGAACAAAGTCAAATATTTATTATGCAAAACATTTCATACATATATACATACTTACATCGATTGACCAATAGTAAAAATATAATATACGTTACTCAATAAAATAAACACTTTCCAAAATTAATTGACACAAAATTCCGAATTTTAAAACCATAAATATACCTTAAAGAGATTGTGAGCATTTTAACACCCATCAAAAAGTTCTGTGATATTTTAAATATAATTATCATCATCTCTTACGTGTAACAACAAACTAAGATAAAAAAAAAAGAAAACAACTCTTTACTAGTTTAATCCATTTAAATTTTATCAAACGATTGTTGGGTTACAAAGGAATATTCTAATTTTACCATTATGGTCAAAAGATAAAAAAAAAAACTAGCGACATGTTTGTAACTAACAAAATAGGCTTAAATTTCTAATTACCTTTCTGTGCTACAGGGTTACCAATTAAAAAAAGTTTTAAAGGTTGAGAGAAAATAAGAAAAATCAATTTGGTGACACTGGATCAATTCAGTGTCGATATTTTCTTTGAGTTCAAAGAAGATAAAAATTATTTCTTTTTCAATGACTCTTTTTTTAATCATTGATTTTTTATTTCTTTCCTTTAGAAAAGTTTTTCCTTTATGAAGCAATATTTATGAAATTTATAATATAAAAATAAATAAATATTAGATTCATTAAATGCGTATATGAAGCTATCTAATAATGATTATGAAAGGAATTGCAGAGAAATTGATAGAAACTAATAAAGCCGTTGTATTTCAACTGATAAAGATAAATTAACGAATGACATACTTCTATATAACCTCTTAAAATCAGTTAACGGAAAGAAGGAACTACTGAGAACCACAAGATTGTAGTGTAATAAATGTAATATGTAAATATATGTATATTCAATCGGGAATATCCAATGTGGGGCGTTGATCCTAATAAAGCCTTTTTTTTCGTTGAACTCTTTTGGAAAGTAAGTAAAACAATTTTAATATTAGTATAGTATATTAGTATTAGTATTTCAATTCAATTATTCAATTATTTTATTTTCAAAGCGCTATATCCCGCAAAGGATACTTGCGCCAAACAAGGAGAAAAGTTTATTTACATAAATTATTTACATTATTCAACGCATGAAGACACTAGAGATCCATATTTTGTAGAAAGTTTAGAATGTATTTACAAAATGAATTGAACTTTAAATATGATTTTTTTATCGGAAATCAAATAGTTAAGTTCACAAATAACTAGTTCATTCTTCATTCTATAATCTTGAAATGCTGGGCAATCGATCAGTAGATGTCTTGAGGTTTGTTCCTCAATACCACAATTAGTATAGTATATAGTAAACAATTTTATATTATTATTTATCAGGAATTTTTAAAAAATGTATCATAATATACAGAAATAATAAAAATCATTAGAATATACTGTTTTTTTGATGAATTTGTAATCATGTTTGTGTTTGTTGAAATGTAATGAATAAATAAATAGACACGAATTTTCATCTCTATAAAACAATTTATTAATTCACAGTGCTTCACAACCAAAGCCTTAAAGGTGATGAGGAGTGTATTAAAAGCCAAAAGAAACCATACAAAAATAGGCTTTCATTTGGCGCCAAAACCTGCTTTCAATTTCCCTCTTTGATTGTCGCTCAATTTCTTTCTTTGTGGCAAATAGTTTGGAAAAGTTTGGTAACACTCTATTCATAGAATATTAATAAAGTAAGAAAAAATAATATTTTTGAATTGCTAAAAAAAAAATGGTATCAATTTAATATAAAATAGTAAATACGTGAGACATATTAAATATTTAACAAATAATATTTTAGGTTTATGTTTTATATATAATAATTTATCTTTGTTATTATATTAACTATTGATATTTTTAGTTATTTCTAATAGCTTTTTATTTTACAAATATATTTTAGAGGAAAAATATTTATTAATATAATTATATAGCTCAACTTGATCAACTTTCTCTTTCCACGATACTAATTATTACAGATAGCTTTATTAAATCAACTTCCATCATTGCTTAACATATTGTAAATAACTACCTTGCGATTTCTTCTATCTGCTTATGTTGTTGCTTATTTGTTTAATGTATATGTTTATTTAATGCTCTTTTTCTTAATTGTTTATTTTCTTTTTGATAATTCTGTTACCTACTCTACTACAATTATTGTAAATAGTTTCACGCGCAATTATCCAGATCGGATATAGCGTGTCTTATTTGCAACTGGTAATAAATATTAATATAATTATAGTCTGAAATAATATTTTCTAAGATATGTAAAATATTTTGTGTGTCTAAATTAAAAATAAATTATTAAAATGAAAATTATTTTTACACACTACTTCATTAATTTAGAAAACATATTTATATAATACTTTAAGATCTATTTTATAAATTGATACCATTCTTTTTAAATAAATTAATATGAAAAAATATAATTTTTTATAATCAGTATAAAAATTTAAAATCAAATTTCTTTAATTTATTAAAAAATAGTTTCTATATTCTTAAAGACATTAAATTATTAATCTAATAAATTTATTAAATTTAATAGAAATTCACTAAATAAAAAAATAGTGTAAAATTGCTTTAGATATATATATTTCCAGGTAAAAATATAAATTAACTGTGAAAGCTACAATACTAAAAACTAATTTCTAGAATATACATGGTTTCAGGCAGTGACCAAAAAAAAACTCTTTAAGAAAAATTTGAATTGAAATAAATTATATTTAATTTTATCACACTTATATATAAAATAAAAAAAAATATTAATAACATATAAAAATTATAATATATATAATTATAATATGCACATAAGGAAAATATATAAATAAAAATATAACTTTTATATACTTTTCTGAATGCTCATTTAATTTCAAAATGTATGTATTTAAAAAAAGAAAATGTTATATAATATATATTTTTCTCTCTATGAAAAATATCAAATGAAAAGTTTAAGACTAATCTCAAACGAATTATTAAAAAATCTAATTTCTTCCATAATCCTTTAATCTTTAAAAAGTTTGTACCTCTTTTTTTATTATTATCCAAAGAATCTAAATCCCTTTTAATTGGTTATTAATTTTTTTATTCAATAATTTCGACAGTGAAAAAAAACAAGAGAATTATTATATATAAATCTTAAAATAATAAAAAATGAGACTTATTCAAAAATTTATTTCTATAAGCTTTAAAAATAGAGTTGGACGAAGTAATATATTAAAATATCCTAAAATATTTATGTATATGAATATATACATTTATATATATATATAGATGTTATACGTTTGTAAGGATAGTATATTTTAAAGTGGGTATAAAAATCTCAATGTTTTTTTGCTATATACTAATTTTTATAAACTCAACTATATAAAGAGTTGCAAATAACATTATTTATACAATATATAGCAGAAGATATACCACATAAGATCTTTTGGCTGGTATAATTTTATATATACATTCATGATATACAATTAGTATATAAATTAATTATAGCGAGATATAGGTATAAATGAATATATATATGATATGTATTTGTAACAAATACATATAAACTATGATACTTTTTAAAGAAAAAAGATTTATATAATATGACACAATTTATTTATCATTAAGGATCCAGTTCAGATTAACATTTTTTTTTTTTGAAAAATTTTCCCTAAATTTAAATTGAAAATCTTCCATAAATATTTTTATCGTCTGGGCAAATATTTGCATATGAATTTATTTCCCTAAATGTATTTTATGTAAAATATTAAAATACACTTTAGATGGCTTGTATTTTTTTTAAAGTTTAAACTTTAAGACTTTGAATAAATAGTATTTAAAAAGCGATTATTTAAAATTCTATATTTAGAGAAGAAATGCTGAAAATATCTAAAAAAAAATATTAAAATGAAAGCTATTATTTGAAATGGCTGTATTGAAATTAAATTTTTGGTATCTGTATATAAATATTAATTATTAATAAATATATTAGAATCTCTTAGTAATTTGTTTTGAAGTTTTTATTTATTTAAAACAATCTTTAATGCCGTTTACGTTCACATATAATTTCTTATTTAAATTATATTTACATATTTTTAATTATTTACAACACAATTCGATATTGAATCTGAATATTGTGTTTGTTTCAATATTTACATATAGGGGTTTTTAACTTTTAATTAGACAATTTTAATTTATATTTAGACATTTTTCATTTTAATTTAGACATTTTTTATTTTAATTTAGACACATCGACTTTTCTATAAAAATTCCATGTGTCTAAATTAAAATCAAAAATGTCTAAATTAAAATATAAATTGTCTAAATTAAAATGAAAAGTGTCTAAAATAAAAATGAAAGTGTCTAAATAAAAATGAAAGTGTCTAAATTAAAATGAAAAATGTCTAAATATAAATTTAAAATGTCTAATTAAAAGTTAAAAACCTATATATCAATGTCATCTGAATAAATTTAGACATTGAAATAATTAAAAAATATTTATTAATTTAAGTAATTTTAATTAAATACCTTTCATGAACCCGTTTTAATTTTCTATCTAAATAATATTCATATAATTATCTATAAAATAATTCCATATAATCATTATAGTTAATTGAAATGGGATCTATATTTACATCCGTATGTTAATCTCCTATACTACTACTATAAATATTTATGCAAATAAGTGAGGAAATAGAATTGACAGAAAAATAAGATAAAATTTTGGATTTTAAAAAAGATTTATCTAACTAACTACAATTTTTCGAGATAATTTATATTTTTAAAAACTTGATAAAGGGAAGCGCTTTGTTTCTCGAAATATTGTATCAAGTTAAATAAATAATTTTAAATCCAAAATACGTATATTTATTAGTAATAATAAAATTATTATTCAAATATAATTACTTTCAAAACTGAAAGGATCAAGTTCCTAATATATAATTTTGTTTCTATTTTTTATTATTAATTTATATCTTGTATAATATGTTTATATAACTGTTTCTGTTTAAAAATGCAAATTAACGCAATTATCACTAGTCGGGATATCTCATTATGTGTGTATGTTGAAATAAAAATAAATAAATATAATAAACAAAAATATATTTTAAATAAATTAAATGTAATCAAATTATTAAGACCCATATATATGTATAATAAAAATGATATAATTTTATGTTTATATTCTATCAGCCGCTAAATCATAATTTGACTCGAGTTAATTTACGCAGTAGATATACTTCTAGGCTAATTAAATATGGCGCTCGTAAAACTCAGGATGCCAACAGATTCATTTATTAAATCTTTTGAAGTAATATCCCAGAATGGGTGAGAATAAATAGAATATTTAATTAGACAATTTGAATATGTAAATTCAAATTTCTGTTTCGAAAATCAAATTAAAATAAAACACATATGAATAAATATTATTATCGTTAGTATATATTTTAATATTTTACAATATAAAAAATATATACAGAGAAGATAATCCTTCTATAATGAAACATTTTAAAATTAAAATTTTTATTTAAATTGATTGGTTTATATCTTATACATTCTCTTTAACGAAACAATATGCAATTAGGTAAATAAGATATATATATATAAGTTTACGTAATAATAATAATAATTTAATTATGATACATTTTGAATATAATAAAATAAATAGGAATTAAAAAGAAAGATAAACTGGGTCGTTTAAAATAATTTATAGTGTATCCTTTGTTACATCTTAGAAAAAAAAATATATAGAGTAAAACTTAAACTAAAAAAATAAGGACAATTCAAATAAGGACAATACTAATTTGGAATTTACTTCTTGGAATCTTAAATTTGACCATTAAAAAAAAAAGATTTGCACAAAGCAATTCCAATGAGAAAAGAAACAGAACAAAAATTTAAATTAAAATTTCTCTAATGTTTTAATTATGAAGCCTTTTCTCTTTGAAAATTAAAACGTTGAGTGTTGCCGGTTGCATTCCTTCTTTTTTTCCCCTTACAATTTCGTCATTATCTTTCTTTAATATTTAAATTATATTATGCAAATTTTAATAGAAAATAATTTATCTTTTGAGTTTTAATTTGTAACCCTTTGATTTCTTTGTTACATATTTTTGTTAATGCGTCATTTTTGTTATTTAATTATTGTTAACAAGCAAAATAACAAGAATATTTTATATTTGTTTATGAAAACTAGTTGCTCTATCTAGAAAATTTCAGAAAAATATTTTAAAAATATCTTCTGTGTATTAAATATATTCTTTAAGAAACACATAAGTTATAAATATCGATTAATTAAGAATATAATTTAATAACTATATGTAAATATGTAAATTCGTTAGTGTAAATGTGCTTGTGGTCAGGAGATGCCTTCTTTATTTTTAATATATTTATCTGTGTTTTATTTATATATTTTCAATTTTTAAAAGTGATTCATATCTCATATATACATATTTACTAAATATATATTTATAATACAATATAATACGCCTTATATGATTGTAGAACGAAATTTGACAATTATACCGAAATGTTTCTTTTAAACGAAAAATCGACATTTATTTTAAGGAGAAATAACGATTATTTCTCCTTAAAATAAATGTCGATTTTTCGTTTAAAAGAAACATTTGCGGTATAATTGTCAAATTTCGTTCTATAAAATATATTTAAATTAAAATATATTATTTAAACTTTTACACGAAGAAAAATATATACTAAATATTGCCAAACGATAATAAAAAGACGGAAAAATATATGCTTTATAATCGATATTCTGCAGTCAATATATTTAAAATATTCATTGAATATGATAAAAATAATATATTTATAAATTCATAAATAAGCCAATAAGGTATAAATTTGATAAAAAATGCATATATAGATCTGTATATTAGTAAACAAAAAAAGGCAAAAGAATAAGTAAGAAATCGAAGTAAACAAAGAAATGTGCCATCTTTATTCTTGGCGAAAAAGGCAGTAAAATAAGCCAAGGAGATTTACGTCTGCCGCAGAAATAAAACCAAGGGCTGTACGATGAAGTCCCTAAATGCCCTTAAAGTTCCCTTCCACAGCCGCCATTATTCCTTTTTAACAGCTTTCTACCTGTTAGTTTCTTAAAGATGATTACCCAAACTATTTTATTTTGTGATTCATGTAAATAATCTTTATTTCTTGTATAATTAATTTTGCTCTAAAATGTAAATTTAAATAACTTTCACTCTCTCTCTGAATGTGTTAAAATTCTTTTAAAAATTCTTTTGGTATTAAATCAATATTGGAGGTATTACTTTGAAATGTGTTAAATAAAAATATGTTGTATATAATATCAAAGAAAAAACTATAATTTACTTTTCACCATATAAAGTGTCCAAATTGTTAAAATTCTAAAATAGAGTTCAAGTTTAAATGACAAATAAAATTTTAGTTTCAATCCCGACAGCCTTTTTTTTTTAAATTGCAAGATTGGATAAATGAAAAATACAATTTAGAAAGGAAAATCAGATTTTAGAATTCAATCTGTATTACATGATTAATGATACTGGCGAAAAAAAAAAAAACGAATTTTATGGCAAATTTGAGATTTCAGTTGAAAAAAAGTTCCATTTTAAAAGTGAATTGAATAGTAAAAATATTTGTGACTTAAACCGAATATTTAAAATGTTTTTTTTTCACGTTTTAAAATTAGCGTGAAAAAGAAAACGAACTTTTAAAAATTGATTTATAGGTTTTTAACTTTTAATTAGACAATTTTAATTTATATTTAGACATTTTTCATTTTAATTTAGACACATTGACTCTTCTATAAAAAGTCAATGTGTCGAAATTAAAATTGAAAATGTCTAAAAAAATGAAAGTGTCTAAATTAAAATGAAAAATGTCTAAATATAAATTAAAATTGTCTAATTAAAAGTTAAAAACCTATATATGAAAAATGTTTTTTAAAATTCCTATTCTATTGTTTATTTACTTAAAAATTTCTTTAAAAATAAAACACAGAGATATTTACAGGGTGTACCAGGTAAATTGGGACTAACTTTGACAGTCCATAAAACAAAAACTACTTGAGATTAAAAACTTGTTTTTTTTTTCATTACGTAGCCATATTCATGTAAAATGCAACAGTACATGTGTGCGCAGTGTAGTGATGAAGAGTAACCGAGAATTTGAAAATCGAGCTGCCATCATCGTTGCTCTGCGCGCCGGAAGGAGCCCCAAAGAGATAGTGGATTTTCTTAAGTTGCCCAAAACCACTATTTATCGTGTCAAGAAGCAGTTTGATGAGGCCAACAGTAACAAAGAGGGGATAGCTACAAGGAAAAAGCACTCGCGTCGATCGGACAGGGTAAGAGGCGAAGAATTTGTCAAAAATGTCAAGGAGAAGATTAATGGAAACCCTGGGAAGAGCATGAGGGCCATAGCCAAGGAAATGGACGTTGGCTCTATGACAATTGTCAGAACTATCCATGAGGACCTTGGTCTCAAGTCTTATGCCCTTCGGAAAGGTCAGTTGCTGACTGAGAATATGAAGAATAACAGAAAAGGAAAGGCTGCTGCCCTCCTCAACAACCTGAAACACGACTCTTTTGGCATGCTAAGGTTCTTCTCTGACGAAAAGAACTTTGACGTGGACCAAAAGGTAAATCCCAGGAATGATCGCTGGATCTGTAAAGACCCCTCAGAGATACCTGTCGTGATGCACACGAAATTTCCTGCCTCCGTAATGGTCCTTGGCGTTATCAGCAGTGAAGGTGATGTCATGCCTCCCCATTTCTTTGAGAAGGGCCTTAGGATGAACGCTGACACCTACATCAATGTTCTGGAGACCGTTGTGAAGCCTTGGATGGACATGGTGGCCGCAGGAAGGAAGTATGTCTTCCAACAGGACTCAGCTCCAGCCCATAAGGCAAAAAAGACACAATCGTGGCTGACACTTAACGTCCCTAGTCACTGGGGTCCTGATATTTGGCCCCCTAATTCTCCAGATTGCAATCCCCTCGACTACTATGTATGGGGCGTTGTTGAGAGAGATGTCAACAAAGCTCCTCATACCACCATCCAGTCTGTCAAGAAAGCAGTTCACACGGTGATGACCCAAATGGACAAGGTCATCGTCGCCAAGGCCTGTGCTTCATTCCGCACTCGCCTCGAGACTGTTGTAGCTAATAATGGAAACTACATTGAATAAATAAAAACTATATCCTTTTATCTACTACTGTGTCAAATTTCATTCGGATATTTTAATTTTTACTTGCAAAAAATTTCAGTTAAAATACCATTGTTGAAATTCCCAATTTACCTGGTACACCCTGTATTAAATAACCAATATATAATTTATAAAATAAAATATAAAGCTTATCTAATAAATATTATGATAAAAATAACATATTTATTTCACATATATTTTCTTTCTTTAAATTTTATTATTATTGTCTATTAATTTTGGTAATATTTTCTTCAAATTTTAATATATTATTTATATAAACAATCAGAAATTTGTTTGCTAGCAATAAATGCTAATTTGTATACTAACTTATCATATTATATACCTGCAATATATTTTCCATATATCATTGCATATATTATTAATATTTATTAACATAATTCTATATATAAAATTGAAAAAACTCTTTTTCAAACATGTAATACATAAATTTCAGTATTAAATGAATAATTATATTTTAAATTTAGTCAATCTTTCGTTTATATTCATGTTAAAACTTTTTCAACATCTATCCGTTTTAAAAATATGACATTGTGAGCATATTATTGCAATATGAAGGTATGTGATAAATCAAATTCTATTATAAATATATTTAATTAAGATAAAGTGCAAAATAATTTGTGATAATTTATTTTATAGATGTAAAAATAATAAAATATTCATTACATTATTCAATACATTTTGAAATAAAAGCTTTTAAAATTAATAAATCTACTAAACAGATCTCTGTCTAACTATTAAATATAAAGCATACAATCATGATTTTAATGCATTATGCTAAGATTCCTCCTCACTTATGTATATATGTTATATTAACATATTATTTTATTTAAAATTATATTTCATAGATTTAAATACTCTGCTAAATCGACCGCCAGAGGTCATTCTTCCCCTATAAAAAAACTCATTGTTGTTGTTTCCCGTTGGCCGGCACAAAACTTTTGTACATTATGTAAATAATATTTTGTTTTCCTTGTTCTACTCACCTTAAGCCAGGCAGTACTTTTATAAAATTGTGTTTTTTTATATGTTCCTTTAGTTCAATTAAAGTAATTACTGATAAAGACTATTTTTATAATTATACTTTCAAGATTTTAACCACGACTGCATTACCATAGCATAATACTCAATATAATCAAAAATCAACAGATTTTTTTATAATGCCATCTAAAAAGCACATGTGCTCGTGGACAGGAGATGCCTTCTTTATTTTTAATATCAACACCTGACCCACTTATATTTTATTTTTTTCTATTATTTTTCATATATATATATATATATATATAAAGTCAGGTATTTTTTTAAAGGTGAAATAATAATGTCTTAAAATAGTTCATATTTTAAGAATATATAAATATTTGAAGAATTCCCTATATTATATACTGTATGTATATAAATATATAAATCAATATTTTAAAAACGAGGCATATATTGAATATTTAAAAATTCATTGTATGCCTTATTT
This sequence comes from Cordylochernes scorpioides, assembly GCA_030710605.1. Taxonomy (NCBI): domain Eukaryota; kingdom Metazoa; phylum Arthropoda; class Arachnida; order Pseudoscorpiones; family Chernetidae; genus Cordylochernes; species Cordylochernes scorpioides. The sequence goes on along the minus strand of CP092881.1, from coordinate 8,874,468 downwards.
GAAAAAAAAGGTGTATTTTGAACTACTCAATCTTCTGAATAATTTAGCATATTTAATAATTTTAAAATCGATATATTTTAAATAAATATGTAATTTGAACTGGATCCTTTTTTATATATTATAGTGGATATGATATAATTGGGATATGGTTTTGAGAATATACATATAAAATAATTTTATATAAACATATGAGATAATGTTTATTCTATGAGTTAATACTTAAATGACATACACTAATATACTAGTATATATATGGACAGGAATTATATGATAATTCTTAAAAATTTATTATTATAAATATGGTCATTGTTTATATAAATGTATACATAGATTTATATATAAATAGGAGAAGAAAAAACTGTATAATTTGCTTTCGCTTTATAATTACTCAATTTAAAATATACAAAAAGCACCCTCAGAGTTTGTATTTATTTTTTTAAAGTATTGGAATTTAAAAAATGCAGAAGATTCTTCGAACAAGTTTTAAACAGGTTTCAAATAACATTCCCAACTCTATTCAATTTCAGCTTTCAGTGACATTTAAAAACTTTCTTTTGGAAAAATACATTAAAAATATGTTATATATATATATTATTTCACTCAAATATTCGTTTCTATAACTCGTATGTGCAAAATACGTTCTTTACAATTTAATAAATAAATATATATTGTAATATTTTCTCTAAACAAAATTAATATACCTATTTGGTAGCCAATTTGCAAAAATTAATTATACAGATAAAATTATCAATTATTTATTTTTTTATTAATATAAATAATTTAATTTTGAATTATTAATATTTCACATACCAAATAATATGAAATTGAATTTTAAAACACGATATCATACGCAATTTTTAATACTATTTTCAAAAATATAATGATAATTTTTATTTATTTATATACTATTTTGAAATATTTTTTAAAAATATGTGAAAATTTAAAACAAAATTTACATAAACGAAATTTTGATATGCCATTTAGAAATAAATTATGAGGTCTTAATTGTATTAATATCAAATATGATATGTGTATTTAATAATTCATTTTTGTCTCACATTTTAAAAACTTACACATTTTTTATCATTAGATAAAGAAAAACAATAATTTTCCAATAAATATATATATATAAGAGAGATATGATATAATATTGTTTCTATATATATTTCTTCATTCATAAAACCATCACATTTTTCATCCATTTTCCAACGAATATATTAAAATAGAGAGATTGCCATCATTTCTTCTGATTTACTTAACATTCCATTTCCTTTTTTTACATATAAATATCAAACGATACGTGGAAAGTTTGCAGACGACAGTCAATATATATTTAATAGTGAATATAAATAGGCATTTTATATTTTGCTTTACAAACTGTGCAATATGGAAGCAAGTTCATATATGCATATACGTAGCTGTGAATATACATAGGTATACATATATATGGAAACAGTATGAAAAAGTGAATTAACAAATACAACATTGGCGATACCAGTGCGTTTTTTGATATAACAATGAAGAGGAAAAATTCCTCTTCTAACTTGGGAGGGATTTTTTTTCTTTTGCAGACGATGGGGAAATATTTTTTAAAATATTCAATCCTCAAGCCTAATTAATATAAACATTCAAGTACGCCTACTTTACTTCCTTATAAAATTTTATTGAAAACAAACAGTTAGAAAAATTGATAAGATGCGTTCATTATTTTGTATTCATGGACAAAACTTAAGGAAGTGGAAAGCCTACGTGTCACCTTTCATCTGTCTTTTTTGAAGGAGACAGAGGCAATTTTGTTCATACTTGGTTATCTCGTGTGCTTTCAATAAAGGTCACTGTAATATCTTTCAGAGTTATTGTCTGAATCCTGATATACATGTTAAAAGGTACAACTTCCTTAAGTTTTGTCCATATGAGTTTATATATATATTTCACCTTTAAAATGTTTACCAAAATAATGAAGTATGTAATAATTATTTTTTTAAATGCTAAAATTATATTTATTATAATAATATTCTAAGTATCTATTTATTATGTAAAAATACAATCATAATTGCATATATAAATATATAATTTTTAAGAGTTATGATATATTAAAATATCACATGTCCCATATTATTTTAATTGATTTTAGAGAAATAAAGAGAATTTGTTTGAGTTTGATTTTGAAAAGAAATCCTAATTACTTCCATTTGACTTCAAGATGAAAAAATAAAAAGAATTCATTTCAAATTATTCAAAGAATAATTAGTGTAGATCAATAAAAATCTTTTCAAGAAATGAACTCGACATACATATTTAAACTATTTTAAACTAGTTTTTTTTAATAGAATAAATTTCATATTTGTTTCTCACTCAATATAATAACAATTCTTAAATTAAAATATATTAAAAAATATTTAAAAAAGCTATGAGAATTAATAATAAAATATTAAAAATCTTAACAATTTGTTACGAAATCGGCCAATTTCATTTGATCTCAGGAAATATTTTGCAGCTATTTAAGCTGTATAGTCATTTTGAAAATAAAATTAAATAACTAAAAGTATATTTATTGTTTAATTAGCGTTACAAATCCATATAAGAGACTAATTATCTTAATTAGGTTTTTCTGTATATATAATATACATGACTATCATTAAATGCAAATAGATTTTACTTTCTTTTGTTATTTTCATTTGCATATACCGTGGCGAATCCGTGTATAGTCTATATGTCTTAATAAAGGTTTTTATATGTATTTTATAATTTGATTATAAATTTTGAATTTTCTAATTATTCAATTAGTAGAAAGTATTATTGAAGCATAACGGGAGCTATTAAAGACTATATTATATTCGAATATATATATATTGAAAATAGAGCAATCCATAAATAAATCTTTAAAAAGGCATATATTGGATAAAAAAATCATTTATTACCAATATTTTCAGCCAACTGAAAAAAACTGAAAATAAATGCTTTTTTTAAAATCCAATATATGCCTTTTTAATTAAAACAAATATGTATATAAATTATATTCTTTAATTGTGTCCTTTAAACTAATCGTTTTGGCTTATTAACTAATGAAATATATTTAGAGAAAGTGTAATATAATGTGATCAATACAAAGCATTAACACGCCATCTATATATATAAAATAAAAGGATTTAAGCAAGAATGTTTCTTTTATATACAACTAGCGGATGTGTACCCGGCTTCGCCCGGGTTTTATCCGAGTGAAAGTTTGCCTAACGAATATTATATATTATGAAGTATAATAAACAATGTTAAAGATTAATTTTAATTATTAATCAAGATTGTGTGTGAATATGTGAGAAAGATGTAATATCGTTGTTGTTTTCTTGGCCGACTGTTTTACATATGGTGTTATCTTAAAATTGCTTGTTTTGAATATTTCTTTTGATTGAGATTATTAGCTAGTATGTAAAAAAATTAACTCTGTTGAATTTTTTTGGTATTTATATATAAATAAAATTAACTCTGTTGATTTTTTTTGTATTTAATCGATAACAGCGAAGTTACGCATGTTAATGTTAGGAAATATATTTTGATGTTAAGCAAAACCTGCTCCATCTCGTTTTACATAAATGTTGAAAATTTGGTTGAAATTGATGCATTGTAACGAAAGTTTTTAGCGAACAACACTTATGAAATTTCCATTTTATTAATATAGATACAAACTTCTACTGTCCTTACTGCGATGAATTTCATTGCAGTAAGGACAGTAGAAGTTTGTATTGTATATAAAAGAAACATCGTGTTTAAATCCTCTTTCATTAAATATATATAATCATAATTAGATATTAAAATAGACATGGGAAATTAAAAATAATTAGTTAAAATGATTGAAAATATTATTATATTTGCACACAATTGTGTGTGAAATTGATTATATATATATATATTAGATAGCATCTTATCAATTTTATTGTTTAGAAATAATGATGATAAAAATAGACTATATAAGAAAACAACAAATATATAAATTTGAAAAAAAATATATAAAAAAGCAACATAAAATATTTGAAGTAATAAAATAAATATTAAAAAAAATTCTCCTATTTTTTCAATGAATATTTGAAAATATTAAAACAAAAATTACCTTATAAACATCCCTTTTCAAAAAATAATATAAAAAAGTAATAAAATAAATATCAACCAATAAATTATTGAATTTAAAATTTCAATTTAAAAAAAATCTTAAAGAAAAAAAAAAAAAGCCGATCACTGACGAAAACTTTACTTTGAAACATTTGGCACCACATCCCCATCGTCCGCAGCAACCAATCAAAACGTAGGAAAGAGCGGCGGGGACGGTGTGTGTGTGTGTGGGAGAGAGAAAGAGCGAGTGAGTGTTGGCAAAACGAGAGGCCAAGCAGGTGATATAGAGATCAAAGTTGTACCCATGGAAGAATAAACCCGATGGACTTCAGGCATATTCGGACTCGGAATAGCTTTGGGTCTCCAAAGTCCGCTTCTGGTTGTTGTAGTAATGGTCGTGGTGGCTGTGGCAGCGTGGCAGAAGCTCGGGACATCTCGAGAGTGTCTTCTGGAATGAGGACAGTTGACGTTCCAGGTTGTAGTTCTCGGCTTGGAGGGCAACAATCTCTCTCCTGTCACCAACATATCTAAAATATATTATTTCGTTTATCATTCCTAAATCAACGTTTTAGTTTATTTTTATAAAGAGACAAGGGTCGCTTCTCCCTTCAAAATAGACGTCAAAACCAGACGCCATCTATTGACCGTCGCCGCAAACTTGCGGCCTCGGGTCGGTAACAAAGCCACTTGGTCGTAGAGGTACAGTCTGTACTACGCTGACAAGGACCAACAGCTCTAAACGCGTACGTGGTTGACTTTTCTTGATTTATATTAAAAAATATTGGGTTGGCAAAATATTTTTGGAACAAGCTAAATCAACATTTAGGTCATTGTGTATTTAGATCAATATCCTCCTAGCAAATTTTCCATCTAGTTTATTTTTGTTCCGCTAGATGGCGCTCTTTTATCTAAAATGCTCATGTGAGCGGTCAAGGATTTTGTGGCGCTAGAGTAAATATTTATAATTCTAAGCGATAGATGGTTCTATTAGGATACATTAGCGCTCCATCTGTTATTTAAATTCGAAACTATCATAGACACGTATGATTCTTTTAGATATTTTGAGTCAAAAGGCGATCCATCAATTAAGCTTATATAAAAAAGAGTACCTGGATCTGTAAAGAAAAAAGCACAATTTTTTTCTCAAAATATTTCGAGAGAAAAAAAATTTTACACAAATAAATTTACCGGCAATGCGTTTCTTTTAAATATCATCAAATATTATCTCTACAGACCTTACTGCAATGATATGAGTTATTGAATGAGAGGGCTTGGCTCATCAGTAGTGAACCCTCTCAGCGGTTTCGCCAAATTAATCTCTAGACCGCTCTACTATTGTATTGGATTGGTTTGGAATATACCCTGTATTTTCTATGGAAGGCAGCTTAGGGGTGTTTAGTGAACTATGGACATAAGCTTATAGGTCTGTAGAGGTACATACATATAATTTCAAAGTATTGCATCGAGCAAAGCTCTTCCGCAAAATATGTTTTCATAATCAATATATATTAGTAAATTAAATTTAATTGCCATCTATCGGTAAAATTTTACACAAATAAAAATTACTGGCAATGCGTTTCTTTTAAATATCATCAAATATTATCTCTACAGACCTTACTGCAATGATATGAGTGATTGAATGAGAGGGTTGAGATGTTTTTTTTTTCTTTATACAGATTTTTTCTTTACGCTCTTTTATATAAGCTTAATTGATGGATCGCCTTTTGACTTAAAATATCTAAAAGAATCATACGTGTCTATAATAGTTTCAAATTTAAATAACAGATGGCGCGCTAATGCATCATAATAGAGCCATCTATCGCTTAGAATTATAAATATTTACTCTAACGCCACAAAATCCTTGACTGTTAACATGAGCATTTTTAGATGAAAGAGCGCCATCTAGTGGAACAAAAATAAACTAAACGTTGATTTAGCTTGTTGCAAAAATATATTTGGCCAACCCAATTTTCTTTATAAATAAAGAAAAGTCAACCTCGTACGCATTTCGGGCTGTTGGTCCTTGTCAGCGTGGTGCAAGCTGTATCTCTACGACCAAATATTTGGTCCAATTATTCAGTGACAATATGTAAATAGAGAGTAAATATAAAGTAAATATGGAAGATGACCAGGTATATCTCAATATAGTGAAGAGAAAGAGGTTCCAAAAAGAAATGGGAAATTCTTCCAAAAATTAAGATTAGTCATTGTGAGAAAGGAAAAAAAACGAGAATTTGGTAAAAAGAAGTAGAAGAGAGTTAGAAATGGAAAATAAAGAGGAAATCCTTAGTGAAGCTATGGTCATATATGGAATATAAGAGACATCCTAGGTTCATATGGTTATCAGGATCTCGTGTATCATGAACTTACTTCATCTGATGGGCATGGGACTTGCAGAGGGCGTCGTACTTATGGTAGAGGGCGCTGAAGAGGAGCAGGGAATCAAGCCATTCCACGTGGACAGTCAGCTGTCCGGACTCCATGTAGGCGTTGGGTGTCTCCTTCACCTACACCACACAAACCCAATTTATGAACTAGATATGTAAATACGTATGGGGATATCTGTAGATAGAAATTAAAAGGTTTATTGCTACTATTATAACCAAGATTGGTAGAATAACAAGACTCTGAATAAAACACTATAAAGGAATGACAATACATCCAGGTGGCACAAGAACCTATAGGACATGTAACAACTGTCCTGGTGTGGAACTAACACCTACTCACATATTCTCATGCCCAGCAATGGCCGCAGCCTTGCAGAAAATTGACATGGGCCCAGAGCAGCAGCATTATACACCCAAGATAGTGGACATTGCGACTGCTGTGATAGAGATGCATGGAGACATCTGAGGCTCTTCATTGGACACGACAACAACAACAGAAAATTGACATGGACCCAGAACAAGCAGCTTTACACACCCAAGATATAGAACATTGCTGCTGCTATGATAGAGATGTATGGAGACATCTGAGGATCTTCATTGGACACGACAACAACATTGGTAGAATCCAATATTCTATTGATTTGCATATCCCTTTATGTTATTTTACCGATACTTTATATTTGAAGATATGAAAGCTTTCGAAAAGTGATTTTTCTCAGGATATTTTATTTTAGAATATATTGCTGAGAAGCACATTGGAAATTTTGATTATTTTTATTGCTAAAGTGATTTTTTAGAATAATTTCTAACTTTTTTGTGCATAATTTATATTTGAAGACATGAAAGCTTTCGAAAGGTGCCTTTTCTCAGAGAATATTTTACTTTAGAATATTTTGCTGTGAAGTATATCGGAGGTGTTGATTATTTTTATTGCTAAAGTGATTTTTTAGAATAATTTCTAACTCTTTTGTGCATAATTTATATTTGAAGATATGGAAGCTTTCGAAAAGTGATTTTTCTCAAAGAATATTTTATTTTAGAATATATTGCTGAGAAGCACATCGGTGATGTTGATTATTTTTAAAGTGATTTTTAGAATACTATATAACTATATTATAAGGTCATGTTTTATAATTATATATCGTTACAAAATTATATAAAAAAGAGCTATTTATTAAATAAAAACACACCTAATTTAGACCGTATTATAGATTAGAATATAGATGGAAATATTGCCGGGAGGATATTGATCTAAAGAGACAAAGGTCGCCTCTCCCGTCAAAATAGACGTCAAAACTAGACGCCATCTATTGATCGTCGCTGCAACTAACGGTCAATAGATAGCGTCTAGTTTTGACGTCTATTTTGACGGGAGAGGCGACCTTTGTCTCTTTAGAATAGAATAAATGTTATCACGTAGGAAATTAAGAAAGTATCATAATGACAGCAATTTATTTGATGCAGAACGAATAGAATATTTATAAGAACAAAATATATATTTAAATTAGGCTATAGTGTTATATAAAATTTGATACTTTTCCTTGAAGTAATCACCTTTCTCAAATATTACGTAACTATATAATTTAATTTTAACAAGAGAGAGATAATTAGAGCCTAAAATTAAATTTAATTAACTCTCATCTAAGGTTAAATTCTTTTATTAACACAAAATAAGATTAACTACCCCTATAATAAAATAAAGAAATAATCAAAATTCATAGAGAGGCGGGGAGAAAATTCACTGAGTAAAAAAAAAAAAAGCAGACGATAGAAACGGATGGTGAAGCGTCTGCAATCAAATTGTGGCAGCCATTTTTAACCAGAATGGATGTGGGCCATCGTGGTGATTCATCTTGGACGACATTTTCTACCCCTTCAGGCTAGGGCTATGAAGGAAACAAACTAGGAAAGCCCCTTTCAAACGGAGAGCTCATACTTGAATCCATTTCGGTCTCTACTCATAGATATATATTTTAATATTTTACATTAGAAAAATATTATATAAAATTAAATATAAGAAATATAGTTTGGATTTAACTATAGTAGTTCATATTTTATAAAATAAATTATATTTTGAGAATATAAAATCTATCTTTTCGTAATTTAAGACATTCTGAAATTATAATGAGTCACGAGGCGAACACGCTTCTTTTATTCAAAAAATATATTTTTTTAATAGAAAAAAGATTTCATTTTTAAAATATAATTTATTTACATAAAACATACTATTTATAAAACCAAAATATATGTTTTATATTTCAAATATACCATGTTCAATATATTTTTAATATAATAATAAATGTAAATGCTAAATAAACGTTTAGTTTATTTTTGCTCCACTAGATGGCGCTCTGCCATATAAAAAGCACATGTGCTCGTGGTCAGGATATGCTTTCTTTATTTTTAATAATAATAAATGTGAAAAATAATTAAAAAATAGAAAAAAAAAGATAAGATGTTGTTATTATGAGCATCTTTATGATAATAATAAATAACCACACTTTCTCTCTCTTTTTCATAATAGCATTCCATTAAACATATGGCAAGTAATATATACTCTATAGAAAAAAGACATAAGTCGGGAAGAAGAGCTTTTTTATATAAGAGGATGATCGTACAAGATTTCGTGTAAGACGCTCTTCTACGGGTACGGGTTGTTGTTGTTGTCTTGTCCAATGGAGAGCCTCAGATGTCTCCATACATCTCTATCACAGCAGTCGCAATGTCCTCTATCTTGGATGTGTATACTGTATTGTTGTTGTTGTCGTGTCCAATGAAGAGCCTCAGATGTCTCCATACATCTCTATCACAGCAGTCGCAATGTCCTCTATCTTGGGTGTGTAAAGCTTCTGTTCTGGGTCCATGTCAATTTTCTGTTGTTGTTGTCGTGTCCAATGAAGAGCCTCAGATGTCTCCATACATCTCTATCATAGCAGTCGTTCCCTATCTTGAGTGTGTAAAGCTGCTGTTCTGTATTTTGAAAACACGATTAGCAAGATTGAGGCGGTGTTGAGTACTTATGTAACTTTTGCTTCATTTGTCCACTATCTATAAAGCAACTTGTCAACTGATCCAAGAGTTGTTGTCGTGTCCAATGAAGAGTCAGATATCTCCATACATCTCTGTCACAGCAGTCGCAATGTCCTCTATCTTGGGTGTGTATACTGTATTGTTGTTGTTGTCGTGTCCAATGAAGAGCTTTAGATGTCTCCATACATCTCTATCACAGCAGTCGTTCTCTATCTTGGATGTATAAAGCTGCTGTTCTGGGTCCATGTCAATTTTCTGGTGTTGTCGTGTCCAATGAAGAGCCTCAGAGGTCTCCATACATCTCTATCACAGCAGTCGTTCTCTATCTTGGATGTATAAAGCTGCTGTTCTGGGTCCATGTCAATTTTCTGGTGTTGTCGTGTCCAATGAAGAGCCTCAGAGGTCTCCATACATCTCTATCACAGCAGTCGTTCTCTATCTTGGGTGTGTAAAGCTGCTGTTCTGTATTTTGTAAAAACGATTAGCAAGATTGAGGTGGTGTTGAGTACTTATGTAAGTTTTGCTTTCATTTGTCCAATATCTATAAAGAAAATTGTCAACTGATCCAAGAGTTGTTGTCGTGTCAAATGTAGAGCCTCAGGTGTCTCCATACATCTCTATCACAGCAGTCGTTCTCTATCTTGGGTGTGTAAAGCTGCTGTTCTGGGTCCATATCAATTTTCTGTTGTTGTTGTGTCCAATAAAGAGCCTCAGATGTCTCTGTTCATCTCTATCACAGCAGTCGTTCTCTATCTTGGGTGTGTAAAGCTGCTGTTCTGGGTCCATGTCAATTTACTGTTGTTGTTGTTGTGTCCAATGAAGAGCCTCAGATGTCTCCATACATCTCTATCATAGCAGTCGTTCTCTATCTTGGGTGTGTAAAGTTCTGGGTCCATGTCAATTTTCTGTTGTTGTTGTGTTCAATGAAGAGCCTCAGATGTCTCTGTTCATCTCTATCACAGCAGTCGTTCTCTATCTTGGGTGTGTAAAGCTGCTGTTCTGGGTCCATGTCAATTTACTGTTGTTGTTGTGTCCAATGAAGAGCCTCAGATGTCTCCATACATCTCTATCATAGCAGTCGTTCTCTCTCTTGGGTGCGTAAAGTTCTGGGTCCATGTCAATTTTCTGCAAGGCTGCGGCCATTGCTGGACATGAGAATATGTGGGTAGATGTTAGTCCCACACCAGGACAATTATCCTGTAAGTTCTTGTGTCATCTGGATGTATTGACATTCCTTTATAGTGTTTTGTTACGTTGCGAGTACCGGTACAAAGAATATATGATAGAACACTTATTCTCTAAGAATATAGGATGAGAAAGCCTTTATAAAATCTATCTAAAAAAAAACTCCATTGTTTCATAGACAATTAACAATTCAACATAATCAATTGACACTTAGTCAATTGTTATAAAAATTGTTGACTTTCTTAGACCTTTTGAAGAAACTGATTCCAAGAATATTAATCAAACATTATTGATTTACAAGAGAAGAAAACAAAATAAAACTTATAACATAGTAAACAAAGAGAAACCTATCTTCTTACGGTTAGCGCCTATTTACTTGTGATCTTATATACATATACTCTGTGGGAACAATTAATTAAACTTAAAATATATATACAACAAAAACTAATGAGAAACTAAACAAAGATAAATGATATAATGCACTAGGGCGCCATCTGTTATCAAAATTCGAAACTATTTTAAAGGAGTAAGATTCTTTTTGATATTAAACAATTTCTACTGCCCTTAATTTTTCCATTGCAGCAAGGGCAGTAGAAATTATTTAATATCAAAAAGAATCTTATGCCTTTAAAATAGTTTCGAATTTTGATAAATGATATTATTTACAATTAGGAAATAAACTATAAACAGCTGTTGTTAGGATGGTTCCTCCATCTTGTCCTCCTGACAAAGACAGGATTAACAGCGCTATATGAAGCGTTTCATAGAATTATTGCGAAACTTCCCCATAAAATCTCCATTACCTGGAGGCAGAGTATAGAAATTAAAAATGTAAAAAGGATTGCCATTAATGGCAAAGATTTCCTAGAAGAATGTAATCGGTTTAGAAGCCTTTACTGTCCCTAATACCCGAGCTGTGTCCAGGATGAAAGCTCTAAGCCTATTTTACGATGGACCAAATTTCCACCTCAGTTACTCCTTGCCTTTAGTAAAAAACACCTCATCGTTAAGTCGTATTTCGTTACATTCCTAAACTTTCTACTTTAAGGAATGTTTTAAACTTCTACTTATACGGAAAAAGTATATATATTTTTAGAATTCTTTTATACTTTTAATTTTTGTTGAAAGTGACAATTCCAGATATTTCTACGATGGAATATTCGTTTGATTTGCATAGTGTTTTGGCATTGTCTATGCAAATTGACATATCTGTATATATAGCTCGGCCTTGTTGGATTGTTTGTTGGCTAGCGGTTAAGTGAATAAGGCATGAGCTGCTGATGTAAATATAATTTGATCTCAAAATTCGAAACTATTATAGACGCGTAAGATTCTTTTTAAAACAAAACAATTTCTACTGCTCTTACTGCAATGGAAAAATTAATGGGAGGGCTTGGCTCATCAGTGGTGAACCCTCCCAGCGGTTTCGCCAGTTAAATCTACCATACCGCTGTTATATTGCATTTTTGGAACTTCCTTTTATAGTGATACTGATGCTAGACTCTTGGAATGGGTATTTTAGATGAACTATGGATATAAGCTTTGAGGACAGCAGAATTACATATAATTATAAATATATAATATGCTTCGAGCAATCGCTCTTCCGCAAATATCAATTTGTGTCTTTTATTGGAACAATTATATTATGATGCTGCTAATATAATCCCTTCGGTATAGTTATTAATAAAAGACAATTCGCTGAGGGAAAAGTTTCTTTTATGTATATCGGCAATACAAGCTTTCGGGTTCAACAGCCCTTCGACAGGTATAACTATGTTTATCGAATCTAATCCATATATATACATACAAAGAAGTAGGAAATATAAGACAGATATGCCAAAAAACTGATTTACATACTACAAAAATAAAAATAAATTATTGGTTAATGCTAATTCTCTATTAAGGTTATGCGATTACAATAAATTACAAATTAAGAAGCCGGAGATTATGGATTAGTTGGAGGTTACGGAATTATACTATGATATACATCGGGCAAATCTATGGATATATTGATTCCTTTTAGTTTTTTGGTTAGTATAGCTTCGAGTACTAGGCGCTGGTGCTTGCCCTTTATATCCTGATAATGGGTTGAGGGTTCTCCAATATTGAATGAATGGCCTGTGTTGTGGATATGCTGGTACACAAGAGATCGGGGATCCTTTCTTTTAACTGATCTTTCATGTTCGGCCATTCGGATCCTCACCGTTCTCCCCGTCTCTCCTACATACGTAGCTTCACACTGCAGGCCTGATATCGAATATATTACATTATTTTTGCTGAGGATATCTGTAGGAGTGTTGCTTTTGGTTATATTATGTCTTAGTCTGTCTGCGAGGGTTAGTGTATTAGAGAAGTAGGTATTGATGCCGTGTTTCTTCAATATTCGTGCTATGGCGGTGGATTTGGAAGAGAAGGGAATAATGCAGTTGGATAGATACGGAGGAGGATTTCTTGTCGTGGACGGATTGTAAAAATGCTTAAAAATGAAGGATGTTGGATAGCCAGCAGAATTAAGATGTTTGGTTATATTGCGTTTTTCTATTGATTGAAAAAGTGGAAGAGAACAATGGCTGTGTATGCGCTTTGATAAGGTTCTTACAATGTTGATTTTGTGGGAAAGAGGACAGAAGGATGTGTAATGTGTGTAGTTGGGGAGGAAATACTTTTGTAAAATACGGTGGTGTGGTATCTGCTAGGAGTTTGGATAATTAGTACGTCTAAGAACGGAACAACGTCATTTTTAGCTTTTTCAATGGTGAAGGACATGTCTCTATGATAATTATTAAGAGAGGTTAAAATTTGATCTATTGAATTCTTGTCGCAAATACAAAAGATATCATCTACATATCGGCGCCAGAATCCTATGCAGGTTTTATTTCCTATCGTTGATTGAATTATCTATATTGATCATTACCAATTCCGCTGCAATGGTTGAAAACGAGCTTCCCATTGGGGAGCCTCGTACCTGCCGGTAAGTCTGAGACTCGAAACTAAAAATATTCATCTTTAGGCAAATATCAATGAGGTTTCCTATTGTTTGTGTGACGGATGAATCTGTATGTATATCGGAGAGAAAGGTACTTGCGCTGTCTTTAATTAACCGGTGGGGAAGGCTTAAGAACAACGAAACGACGTCATACGAACACATTACGCTGTTGGGACCAGGTGATACTTTGCACAAGTCTTCAATGAATTCCTGTGTGTTGTGTACTGAATATTGGTGTTTATATTGTTTCAGTAATGGGGAGAAAAAGTTTGATAGGTATTTGGCTAACAGGGCTGCTGGTGATTTGTGGTAGGCTACAATAGGACGTAGTGGGATATTAGGCTTGTGAACTTTGGGTAACCCATATATGTATGCCTTACTACGGACGCATACATATATGGGTTACCCAAAGTTCACAAGCCTAATATCCCACTACGTCCTATTGTAGCCTACCACAAATCACCAGCAGCCCTGTTAGCCAAATACCTATCAAACTTTTTCTCCCCATTACTGAAACAATATAAACACCAATATTCAGTACACAACACACAGGAATTCATTGAAGACTTGTGCAAAGTATCACCTGGTCCCAACAGCGTAATGTGTTCGTATGACGTCGTTTCGTTGTTCTTAAGCCTTCCCCACCGGTTAATTAAAGACAGCGCAAGTACCTTTCTCTCCGATATACATACAGATTCATCCGTCACACAAACAATAGGAAACCTCATTGATATTTGCCTAAAGATGAATATTTTTAGTTTCGAGTCTCAGACTTACCGGCAGGTACGAGGCTCCCCAATGGGAAGCTCGTTTTCAACCATTGCAGCGGAATTGGTAATGATCAATATAGATAATTCAATCAACGATAGGAAATAAAACCTGCATAGGATTCTGGCGCCGATATGTAGATGATATCTTTTGTATTTGCGACAAGAATTCAATAGATCAAATTTTAACCTCTCTTAATAATTATCATAGAGACATGTCCTTCACCATTGAAAAAGCTAAAAATGACGTTGTTCCGTTCTTAGACGTACTAATTATCCAAACTCCTAGCAGATACCACACCACCGTATTTTACAAAAGTATTTCCTCCCCAACTACACACATTACACATCCTTCTGTCCTCTTTCCCACAAAATCAACATTGTAAGAACCTTATCAAAGCGCATACACAGCCATTGTTCTCTTCCACTTTTTCAATCAATAGAAAAACGCAATATAACCAAACATCTTAATTCTGCTGGCTATCCAACATCCTTCATTTTTAAGCATTTTTACAATCCGTCCACGACAAGAAATCCTCCTCCGTATCTATCCAACTGCATTATTCCCTTCTCTTCCAAATCCACCGCCATAGCACGAATATTGAAGAAACACGGCATCAATACCTACTTCTCTAATACACTAACCCTCGCAGACAGACTAAGACATAATATAACCAAAAGCAACACTCCTACAGATATCCTCAGCAAAAATAATGTAATATATTCGATATCATGCCTGCAGTGTGAAGCTACGTATGTAGGAGAGACGGGGAGAACGGTGAGGATCCGAATGGCCGAACATGAAAGATCAGTTAAAAGAAAGGATCCCCGATCTCTTGTGTACCAGCATATCCACAACACAGGCCATTCATTCAATATTGGAGAACCCTCAACCCATTATCAGGATATAAAGGGCAAGCACCAGCGCCTAGTACTCGAAGCTATACTAACCAAAAACTAAAAGGAATCAATATATCCATAGATTTGCCCGATGTATATCATAGTATAATTCCGGAACCTCCAACTAATCCATAATCTCCGGCTTCTTAATTTGTAATTTATTGTAATCGCATAACCTTAATAGAGAATTAGCATTAACCAATAATTTATTTTTTATTTTTATTTTTGTAGTATGTAAATCAGTTTTTTGGCATATCTGTCTTATATTTCCTACTTCTTTGTATGTATATATATGGATTAGATTCGATAAACATAGTTATACCTGTCGAAGGGCTGTTGAGCCCGAAAGCTTGTATTGCCGATATACATAAAAGAAACTTTTCCCTCAGCGAATTGTCTTTTATTAATAACTATACCGAAGGGATTATATTAGCAGCATCATAATATAATTGTTCCAATAAAAGACACAAATTGATATTTGCGGAAGAGCGATTGCTCGAAGCATATTATATATTTATAATTATATGTAATTCTGCTGTCCTCAAAGCTTATATCCATAGTTCATCTAAAATACCCATTCCAAGAGTCTAGCATCAGTATCACTATAAAAGGAAGTTCCAAAAATGCAATATAACAGCGGTATGGTAGATTTAACTGGCGAAACCGCTGGGAGGGTTCACCACTGATGAGCCAAGCCCTCCCATTAATTTTTCCATTGCAGTAAGAGCAGTAGAAATTGTTTTGTTTTAAAAAGAATCTTACGCGTCTATAATAGTTTCGAATTTTGAGATCAAATTATATTTACATCAGCAGCTCATGCCTTATTCACTTAACCGCTAGCCAACAAACAATCCAACAAGGCCGAGCTATATATACAGATATGTCAATTTGCATAGACAATGCCAAAACACTATGCAAATCAAACGAATATTCCATCGTAGAAATATCTGGAATTGTCACTTTCAACAAAAATTAAAAGTATAAAAGAATTCTAAAAATATATATACTTTTTCCGTATAAGTAGAAGTTTAAAACATTCCTTAAAGTAGAAAGTTTAGGAATGTAACGAAATACGACTTAACGATGAGGTGTTTTTTACTAAAGGCAAGGAGTAACTGAGGTGGAAATTTGGTCCATCGTAAAATAGGCTTAGAGCTTTCATCCTGGACACAGCTCGGGTATTAGGGACAGTAAAGGCTTCTAAACCGATTACATTCTTCTAGGAAATCTTTGCCATTAATGGCAATCCTTTTTACATTTTTAATTTCTATACTCTCCCTCCAGGTAATGGAGATTTTATGAGAAAGTTTCGCAATAATTCTATGAAACACTTCATATAGCGCTGTTAATCCTGTCTTTGTCTGGAGAAGGACAAGATGGAGGAACCTCCCTTCCTGACAACAGCTGTTTACATTTTATCACCTAATTGTAAATAATAGCATTTATCTTTGTTTAGTGTCTCGTTAGTTATTGTTGTATATATATATATATATTATAAGTTTAATTAATTGTTCCCACAGAGTATATGTATATAAGATCACAAGTAAATAGTCGCTAACCGTAAGAAGATAGATTTCTATCTTTGTTTACTATGTTATAAGTTTCTATTATATTTTGTTCTCTCTCTTATAAATCTATAAATATAATGTTTGAATAATATACTTGGAATCAGTTTCTTTAAAAAGTTCAAGCAAAGTCAACAATATTTGTAACAATTGACTAAGTGTCAATTGGTTATGTTGAATTGTTAATTGTCTATGAAACAATTGATTTTTTTATTTCAGATAGCTTTTTATAGGCTAAGTCATCCTATATTCTTAGAGAGAGAGAGAGAATAAGTATTCTATCATATATTCTTTGTACCCGTACTCGTAACGTAACAAAACACTATAAAGGAATGTCAATACATCCAGATGACACAAGAACTTACAGGACAATTGTCCTGGTGTGGAACCTACCCACATATTCTCATGTCCAGCAATGGCCGCAGCCTTGCAGAAAATTGACATGGACCCAGAACTTTACGCACCCAAGATAGAGAACGACTGCTGTGATAGAGATGTATGGAGACATCTGAGGCTCTTCATTGGACACGACAACAATAGAAAATTGACATGGACCCAGAACAGCAGCTTTACACACCCAAGATAGAGAACGACTGCTATGATAGAGATGTATGGAGACATCTGAAGCTCTTCATTGGACACGACAACAACAGAAAATTGACATGGACCCAGAATAGCAGCTTTACACACCCAAGATAGAGAACGAATGCTGTGATAGAGATGTATGGAGACATCTGAAGCTCTTCATTGGACACGACAACAACAGAAAATTGACATGGACCCAGAACAGCAGCTTTACACACCCAAGATAGAGAACGACTGCTATGATAGAGATGTATGGAGACATCTGAGGCTCTTCATTGGACACAACAACAACAACAATACAGTATACACACCCAAGATAGAGGACATTGCGACTGCTGTGATAGAGATGTATGGAGACATCTGAGGCTCTACATTGGACATGACAACAACCCGTACCCGTAGAAGAGCGTCTTACACGAAATCTTGTATAATCATCCTCTTATATAAAAAAGCTCTTCTTCCCGACTTAAGTCTCTTTTTCTATAGAGTATATATTACTTACCATATGTTTTATGGAATACTATTATGAAAAAAGAGAGAGAAATTGTGCTTATTTATTATTATCATAAAAATGCTTTTAATATCAACATCTTATCTTTTTTTCTATTTTTTAATTATTTTTCACATTTATTATTATTAAAAATAAAGAAAGCATATCCTTACCACGAGCACATATGCTTTTTAGATGGCAGAGTGCCATCTAGTGGAGCAAAGATAAACTAAACGTTTATTTAGCATTTACATTTATTATTATATTGAAAATATATTGGAAATATAAATATAAAACATATATTTTGGATTTATAAATAATATTTATTATAGAAATAAATTATATTTTTATTTATTTATTTATTTATCAAATCAGACGCGATATCCCTACAAGGGATGCTTGCGTCAATAACAACACTAAATTCAGATACTATATTACATAAAAAAAAAAAATAAAAAATTACAAGATTTGAAAAGATAAGAAAGAGGACATTAAAATCATTCTTGATTTTACATCACAACCAACAAAATAAACAAACCAAAAAATACATATATACAAATAGGTAATAATTAAGGTTTTTTTAACCAAGAGAGAAAATCATAGATATATTTACAGAATTTTCTAAATTTAAAATACGAGTCCTTACTATTTACAAACATAAAAAGATCCTTGTATTCGATGTTTTCCCGGTTTCTGTAGTTCTGGAAGATTGGGCACTCAAGAAGCAGATGACTGGAATCCTGCTTTCTCTTTCCACATAAACATCCCGGATCGAATAAGGCAATTATATAAGTAGATGATGCATTAGCGCGCCATCTGTTATCAAAATTTGATCTCTTTGTCCTTCTTTTATTGTTTTATACCTTTAGGTAATAAAGGATATTTCTTTTCTTCTACGAATATAGAATTTTCCCAACAATATTACATCTAGGAATCTTGATAATAAAATATAAGTATAAAATGTAAAACTACCAAAAGAGTATTATTTTAAATTATAACCCAGGTTCCTAGACCCTACAGAAATCACCAACTACCTGTCAAAAAGGTACGTGTAACAAATTGGAAGACTTCATATTCAAAACATTATATATTTTGGTCAAATTTTAATATATTTATTATCAAAGAGTGAAAAATTCTCAATAAAATACATCGTATATGTCATAATATATACTCTTCCAGGAATAATAAAGCCAACCTACAGACAACCCAGAGAGAGACGGTCCGGTCACTTGAGACACCAGCGACATTCCAAGGGGCGACCACTGGGGTCCTTCAGTTAACACCTCGGGACTTTTAAGACAGTTGGGGATTGTGTGCGACACGAACGGCCACCCGGTCCCGTCTCTCTCTCTGGTTGTCTAGGTCCCTCTTTCAAATTATGATGTGATTATTTCTCTTCCTTATAATACCATATATATATATATAGACTTTAATATTAAGTTTTAATAATGAATATCACCCCAACAGCATATATTTATATAATAACATATTTTTGAAAATAAAAAAAATCAATAACTTATTTATAAACATATAAATATCATGAGTTGGAAAATCAATTAGAACAGTAAATTATAAAATCGAACAAAATCGTGAGGTGAAGAATTTATTGTAATTTTTATTTATTTAACCGAGCTTTCGAGTATTTTACATCTGTAGAAAGTTTGAAATGCT
Source organism: Cordylochernes scorpioides (assembly GCA_030710605.1). Lineage (NCBI taxonomy): Eukaryota > Metazoa > Arthropoda > Arachnida > Pseudoscorpiones > Chernetidae > Cordylochernes > Cordylochernes scorpioides. The sequence continues at coordinate 8,854,798 of CP092881.1, read as the reverse complement.
CGAAAGCTCGGTTAAATAATAAAAAAAAATACTGATAAGAAATTCTTCACCTCACGATTTTCTACATTTTATAATATAAATATTGATACAACAACTTGAAATTTGTTTTATTTTAGCGATTTATTATTTTATTTAGATTTTATGATGCATTAGCGCGCCATCTGTTATGAAAAATCGAAACTATTATGTGCGCGTATGATTCTTTTAAAAATTAAACTTAAATTTTCAAAAGAATCATACACGTTTATAATAGTTTCGAAAATTTTCATATTTAGATTTTAACAAAAATATTTATAAAAATGTCGAATTATTTTTTATGTTAGAAAAATAGTATTCTTTGTATTAAAAAATATAATCACAATATATATATTTTTCTATATAATAAATAAAATCGATAAAAAAAGAGTTTTATATACAATTCGATTTTTTCCTTTTTAATTTACGAAAAAAAAAAAAACTTTTATTTGCAGTTCGTTGACTTCAGTCTAAGAATACCTTTCAAAGATTGTTCCTTTTGAATGCTGAGCTCTTGAATAGAAAAAAAGTCTTTTATTACAGAGTAATTCTTCGGCAACACTGAAAGGGGGTATACATGTCGTCTGCCGATGTTAGGCTTAGCGGTCCCCAACAATAAAAATAAACCTTTTTATATATTTCTTCAACAGATACAAGATCTCCTGTGCTTCTGAATCGCAATTTATCTCGAATTCTCCCTTGAAGATAAATATCAGTAAATTAAAAAAAAAAGATTAATTACATATTTATTTACATAACTTTATATATATTCAGTTTATATATGTAATACTCATAAAACTACATATAATATATACATAAAAAGAACCTACAATACATTTTACCCAAATATACAATATAAGATTTATAAATATAATAGGTTCAAATGTGTGGCATCTATATGTAAAAAATCAAATTATTATAACGCATCTTTTAACATTTTTACATATTTGCACAAGTCGTGACTTCAATTCACTCTCTACACTAAACTTCTAAACACCACTAAGCTGCCTTCCTTAGTGAATGCAAGTTATATAGAATAAAAATTATATATTTATTTACATAACTTTAATGTATATATATTCAGTTTTTGTATGTAATACTCATAAAACTATATATAATATATACATAAAAAGAACCTACAATACATTTTACCCAAATATACAATATAAGATTTCTACATATAATAGAATTTTATGTGTAAAATGTGTAATTCTATATGGTAAAAATAAAATTATTATAACGCATCTTTTAGCATTTTTACATATTTGCATAGTCGTGACTTCAATTCTCTCTCTACACTAGACTTCTAAACACCCCTAATCTTTCCTTCCTTAGTGAATGTCCAGGTTATATAGAAAACCAATCCAATACAATAGTAGTGCCATATATTGACCTTCTACGCAAACTAACGAACTCAGGTCGGTGACAAAAACAAAACACCAATTTTTGGAAATATTTTTAGAATCGATATAACCTAGAAATCTTGCCAGATAAATACTTCTTTGGCAAATTGTGAATATTCCATTAGATCCGTTGTGGATCTCATGGAATAAAATATAAAAATCATGTCGATGGACAAGTGGGTAACACCCTCGATTCCCGACAGTCATGAACCGGGATTGAATCCCGCGTTAAATTTTTTTAATTATGTGAATAACCTTCACATATTATTCATAGTTGCAAATATCATAAACTAGGTTGTTCTTTTTGAGCGGTACCTAATAAAGTGATTTTGGAACCGATGGAATAAAATCCGCTATAAACTGACGAAGGCCATTAGCCCTTATCGAAGCAAACTGAGAAGCGTCCACTTGAACACCATGGTTTCGGGCTAATGGCTCTCTTCAGTTCAGAGCCAACTTTATTCCATGAGATCTACAAGGGATCTAATGGAATCTTCACAATCTGCCAAAGAGGTCTTTATCTGGTAGAGAGTGGCTAGGAGAGATATATCTATATCCAAAGTTCATTGAGCACAGAAGGCCAACTACAAGAAAAAATGTCAAATGCGGGATTCAATCCTGGGGTCATGTCTTTCGAAAATCGATGTTATATACCACTCGTCCGCCGAACCTCTAAGGACAAATCTAAGGCCATAATTCAGATGGAAATTTTGCCGGGAGGATAATAATTTATAACAATATGGTCACCTCTCCCGTCAAAATAGACGTTAAAACTAGACACCATCTATTGATCATTATCACCCCGTCGAAATTTATATCTATACTAGACGAAAGGCCCGGGCAACGCCCGGGGTTTACCCGAGTGCGAATATATTTTAAAAACGTTGTCTTGGGTGGTCGCCATTGACAGGGTGGTCTGTATAGACAGGTGGATGTATCACACAGCTGATAACAGGGTTGTCTAGAGTGGTCGCTATAGACAGGGTGGTCTGTATAGACAGGTGGATGTATCACACTGCTGATAACAGGGTTGTCTAGAGTGGTCGCTATAGACAGGATGGTCTGTATAGGCAGGTGGATGTATCACACAGCTGATAACAGGGTTGTCTAGAGTGGCCGCTATAGACAGGTGTATGTATCACACAGCTGATAACAGGGTTATCTAGAATGGCCGCTATATACAGGGTGGTCTGTATAGACAGGTGGATGTATCACGCTGATAACAGGGTTATCTAGAATGGCCGCTATATACAGGGTGGTCTGTATAGACAGGTGGATGTATCACACAGCTGATAACATGGTTGTCTAGGGTGGTCGCTATAGACAGGGTGGTCTGTATAGACAGGTGGATGTATCACACGGCTGATAACAGGGTTGTCTAGAGTGGTCGCTATAGACAGGGTGGTCTGTATAGACAGGTGTATGTATGACACAGCTGATAACAGGGTTGTCTAAGGTGACCGCTATAGACAGGGTGGTCTGTATAGACAGGTGGATGCAACACACTGCTGATAACAGGGTTGTCTAGAATGGCCGCTATAGACAGGTGTATGTATCACACAGCTGATAACAGGGTTGTCTAGAGGGGGGCGGGCAGGGAGGTCACGTGTTTGCTGGCAGCCAATGGGCGTGCATTCTATCCGTGAGCTTCAGACTTACAGACAGACTGACAGAATAAGGCAAATATATAAGTAGATACTAATTAAATATTAGAGATAGATGCCCAGACATAGACACAAAAGGAGTATACTATAATAAAACTGCCAATTAAACTTTATGTAAACACATGTTAAGAAACATAATTAGTAGTATGTCTGTAAGTAATTAATTAAGCTATGTGCACAATGCTCATTATTCTCTCTCTCTGTGTGCAAAATTAATTAGCTTCACAGAGTAGCCGATCCAGGGTTGCCAAACTCCTTTCCTTGTTATCACAGAATAATTAGGGAAACATTAGCGTTTTATTCATTGTTCTATGACATTGATATATATTTTAATTTTTTAAAAATTTAATTCAAAAATTTATATATTTTATAGAATAAAATGTAATATATCTATATGAATATTTGAAACAATTATAGACGCGTATGATTCTTTTGAAAATGAAACAATTTCTACTGTCCTTACTGCAATAGAAAATTTTCAAAATAATCATACACGTCTATAATAGTTTCGAATATTCATAACAGATGGCGCGCTAATGCATCATAATATATCTATATATTAAAATTACAATAAAAAATATCAAAATTCGAAACTATTTTAATGGCGTAAGATTCTTTTTGAAATTAAACAATTTATACTGCCCTTACTGCAATGGAAAAATTAATGGGAGGGCCTGGCTCATCAGTGGTGAACCCTCCCAGCGGTTTCGCCAGTTTAATCTACCATACCGCTGTTATATTGCACTTTTGGAACTTCCTTTTATAGTGATACTGTTGGTAGACTCTTGGAATGGGTATTTTAGAAGAACTATGGACATAAGATTTTAGGACAGCAGAATTAAATATATAAAAACCTTATGCTATAAGTTTCTTTATTACAAAAACACTGCGAACTTTCGATCTCTCCCTCTTCAACAGGGGAAGTTACAACTGAGAGTTTTTTTTCTTATCCCTAGTACACGTAATACAGGCCATGATAATCATGGTGGGTAGTTAGCGACTGCTTTTTACTGTAAGCGCACCACATGTCTACACATGTGAAAAGCAGTTCGACTTTGCACTTATAAATGTGCCAGAGACCCGTTTGGAGGGGATATACAATGTGGGGGTGAGATGAGAGGAGTGAGATATATTAAATGATGGCTGTTTAATCTTGATTTGGTGTATGACAGACTTGTTCTGGGATATCTCCTGTTCTTATTTCTCGATATAGGCGCTAAAGGATATGCGTAAGGTTTTTAGATATTTTTTTTATAATAATAGTATATCGCAAATTTCTTATATCTGAATATACAGTTAAACCTGTCTATAGCGTCCCCTCTAAATAGCGCCTTCCTCTCTATAGCGCCCGATTTTAAATACGTAGTACGATGCGATTTACATTAAAAGTGACCTGTCTATAGCACCCCCTCTCTATAGCGCCCTATTTTGGTGAGTATCAAGAGGGGGCGCTATAGACAGGTTTAACTGTATTAAAATCAAAATGTTTATTTTGTGAGTTATAAAATAAAACATTTACTAATTTTTTAAATATCCAATATTTTTCGCAAGGCTATAAACATTTCATCATCAGAAGATTCTCTCCTTATTTTAAAAATGTTTGGTTAACGACACGGTATCTTCAAGCTACTATATATATAGTAAACATGCACTCTCAGGGAGACAAAACCTATAGAAGTGGAAAGTCTTGGATGTCGTCGGTTATCTGTTTTTTTTTTTAAGGAGACAGAGGAAAATTTATTCATACTTGGTTATCTCGTGTATCTTCAATAAAGGTCACTGTGTATCAAATATCTTTCAGAGTTATTGTCCATTTGTGTATATATACAGGTATATATATATATGTATGTGTGTGTGAAAAACAATAAAAATAAAAAGGTCAGGAGTTGATATTAAAAACAAATTAGGCATATCCCGAACTTTAACACGAGCGTTTTTCTAGATGGCAGAGCGCCATCTAGTGGAAAAGAAATGAACTAAGCGTTGATTTAACCTGATTTTTGGCCAACCCATTTTCTTAATAAATCAAGAAAAGCTAACCACGAAGACATTTCGGACTGTTGGCCCTCGTCAGCGTTGTGCAGGCTGTACCTCTGCGATCAAAAATCTTTGTCCCAGAGGTTTCTTGAGTAAACAAGAAATGGGTATTTAAGGCCAAACTTGTGTAAATACGTTTAACATTATATATATATTGTTATGAAAATAGAGCAAGCCATACTTAGATCATTAGATAGTAAAAAGGAATATATTGAATGGAATAAAAGATTTATTTTCCAATATTTCGGTTGGCTGAACGCCAACCTTTATCGAGGCATTACATTTTTGTGTATACAAAAGTTTGTATATATAAAAATGTAAAGCCTCGATAAAGGTTGGCGTTCAGCCAACCGAAATATTGGAAAATAAATCTTTTATTCAATCCAATATATTCCTTATGAATAAACGTATCATATTCCTTTTTACTATCTAATATATATATAATAAAGAAAGCATATCCTGACCAAAAGCACATGTGCTTTTTAGATGGCAGAGCGTCATCTACTGTATATATATATATATATATATATTTATATAAACATACTATAAACTAACTAACGACTTCTGTAATCGGTTACCTTTGTCCTGTCTTGGGCACGGCGGACTCTCAATCAAACTTTATTATCTTGTTTTGTATTACAGGATGGCAAATCTGGCTAGTTGGATTATGTCTATATTTTAAGACTGTTACACTTTAATTATGTTATATATGAATATATATCTAGTATATATAATCAAATATAATACTACATTTATATCATAATTTGTATAATATCCTATATGTATATTTTCTTTTCGCCAAAATAAGTATGTAAATATGTTAAGCTTGTGTTAAAATGTTAATATGCAAATTCATCCATCTATAAAAACCGTACAAAAATAAACGTGGCAGACATAGCGGGCGAATGCTACGGCACGTCGCGGCTCACTTGGCTGGAACTAATTCTTGGGGATTGTAAGCATAACGGTTGCACCCTTCCATTCGATCACGACATATATATATTTCGGAAAGGATATGCTAGCATGTTGAAGGCGTTGATGAAGTTGAAGACGTTTATGTGTGGGGGGGAAGATCGAAGAATGTTGATTGGACGAATACAGATCCAAGTTCTAATTGGATGGTTAGAACGGAAGTCTGGTCCGCTGTACCGGAAATGACACCCAGGGGTGTCGCTTTGTTCCTTCAGTTTTATGTCTGTGATTGGACTGTGGATTACCATCCCAATTTTACATCCTATTGTTACCGTTACCTATTTGTATATCTACCACGCTTGGCTCGAAATTCCAAATATCTATATATACTCCCTTTATATAGTTTAAAAAACAACATATAGAAATCACAATATAAGAACTTTTTGAACGAAAAAGTAGTGTAATTTTTAAAACAAGAGAATATTGTGACGTAGAAAAATAAGGGAAAATAAACATGAAAGAAAAACAAATCAAATTATTTTTTTTTGTGATCAAAACAACTATTTACTTATGAAAGAAAGAAAAAATGCATATCTCCTTATCATGCAACTTGAAAAGCTACTGATGGCTTGCGCAATTTATTGGAATAAATATCAACTATTCATACATTTTTTAGTTATATTCTAGAATTGACCAAATACCCATTTTTGATTAATCAAGAAAAGCTAACTACGTACGCGATTCGGGCTGTTGATCTTCCTCAGCGGAGGGTTTACTTAATAACAATCGACATGAAAGTCATTAGAAGGAATATGCTGAGTAAAAAAAAAAAAGTAAATAAACAATCTGTTGGTTAAAAAAATTAAAATTTCATTTCCTCACTATATATAATGATGGGCAAACCCATGTATGTATCATGGAATAATACAAACAAAAAAAGGTAATCTTTTCATAAAGTAAACTATCATACATTTTACCACAGAATCTGTATAAAGTAAAATTAAAACGACACAAAGTGAATTACTTAAAAGGCATCTTCTGATATCGCGTAACTAAAATTTACTGATGGCTTGCGCCATCTATCGGAATAAATATCCAAGAATTAGCGCCAAATACTACTTATTGATTAATAAAAAAAGCTAACCATGTACGCGTTTCGGGCTGTTTGCCCTCATTAGCGTGATACATGATCAGGAACTGTCCTTTTTATTAATTTATCAACCTGATCCCAGTTTAATTTTATTCTCCGTTACAATTTTATCATATATAAACAAAGTAATCTAATATTTATTTTCTCTCTGTGCAAAGTTGAAACATATATACATACATGGACAAAACTTAAGGAAGTTTTACCTTTTACCATGTATATCAGGTTTCAGACAATAACTCTGAAAGATACACTCATGGACAAAACTTAAGGAAGTTTTACCTTTTACCATGTATATCAGGTTTCAGACAATAACTCTGAAAGATACACTCATGGACAAAACTTAAGGAAGTTTTACCTTTTACCATGTATATCGGGATTCAGACAATAACTCTGAAAGATATTACAGTGACCTTTATTGAAGACACACGAGATAACCAAGTGTGAAAAAAAATTGTCTCTGTCTTCTTAAAAAAAAAAAAAACAAGACCGGCGGCCTCAAAGACCTTCCGCTTCTTTAGGTTTTGTCCATGAATTTACATATTAGAAGAATGACTCTGCTTCACCCAGAATCGTATCAAGTGAATGTTTACCCATATATCTAATAAATATTTTAGTATTTCTTAATAAATATATATAATATAATATATATAATATAATATAAATATTTTAGTATTTCTATCAATCACATAGCAGTAGTGACGATAAAAAATAATTAATTTGATAATACTTAAGAGATAATAAAGTAACTTAGAATATTTAGTGTTTAAGACAAAATTTACTAATTACTTAAAAACTTCTTGTATATCATAAATTGATTGTATTTAAAAATATATACATTTTTTTATATTATCCCATTGTCTAATTATACAAGGTCATGGAGACTATATTCATTGATAAAAAAGAGAGCTAATTATCAAAATTAAAATAATTATTAATCTCTATTAATATCTTCATTGTAATATTTTTTGTTTATCAAAAAATATTGAGTTCTATACACAAACATGTTCTCCATCTTTATTTAAAATTATTAAAATAACTCTGGTTTATAATATTACAAGGTATTTTTCTATAAAAAATATTTTTAGAGTGATTAGGAAAAAAGAGCTAAATGTAATATGATGTTATTTATTAGGAAAGTAAACTAAAAAAAAAACAGAGGAAAACAAACAGAAGAAGTTGCTTAAAAGTTGGGAGGATTAAAGAATTAAAGCCGCCCGTGATAAATCAATTCTCCTGAAGAGTGGCGTCATTAGGATCGAAGGAAGTCCTACAAGCTCGCAGTGAATTAGGGTCCATTTGACCACCCACGCAGTTTCGCTAACAATCACCGCTAGGTGGCTACGAAGCAAATATACCACATACATATATACTCATAGACAAAACTTAAGAAAATTGTATCTTTTAGCATTTATATAGGTATTCAGATAATACCTCTAAAATTTTTTTGATACACAGTGAATTTATTAAAGATACACGAGATAACCAAGTGTAAACAAAATTGCCTCCATCTCCTAAAAATAAAAAATAGATGACCGGCGACATCAAATACTTTCCACTTTTTTTTTGTCCATGAGTGTACCTGTATATGCGATTATATTATTTGATTTAAATAAATTATAAATATTTTTAAAATCTTAATTTCATCTTGAGTAGGGGGATAGTAATTATTTTTTTTTTCAATGTCAAAAGACATTCTCGCCTTATGCAAAATGGTGGTCACGAAGTTTGACTACTTAAACATATGTAAATAAATATAAACTTTCTTTTTATTATAATTTACCCCACATCTATTATAACACGCACCTGAAATTTTATTTATTATCCATTTTTATTTTCTCTGATTAGTTCTATTTTGTGACTTTTAATTAGCGAACCAGACGTCGAGTTCATTAGCCTATAAGCGCACAATGTTTTTTTAGCTCAGTGGTTTCATTGAGCAACGAAGTATTATATTATACTAGCCGAACGACCCGGGCAACGCCCGGGTTTTACCCGATCAAATGTTTTTATTCAAATACTATTCGTTACAATTATAAATTGGCGCCGTGTATGTCATTCTTGTGAAACGTCCCGCTCCAAACTTTGTGAGTTTTTAAAATTTAAAAATAAAAATGTAAATTTTCACAACGGTATTTGAAAATTGTATTGGAAGTGTCAAGAAAAACACGTTTTACATGTACATTAGGTCAACTGATATTACCTCCCATCTTCACCACTAGAGGCGCTGCTTGCGAGCGAAAGAGCAAATTTGCAACGTAAATTTGCAAATAAATCGAAAAATATTCGGGATAGAGACTTGAAATTTTCACTATAAGTTTTTCCAGATTCTACTCTATATACTGTTAAAATTTCAGTCATATTAGTTACGTAGTGTGGACGTGTATAGCCGACAAACATACAAACATACATACATACACGGACTTGTATATATATATATAGGAATATATAGGGATATAAGAGAGAGAGAGAGAGAGGAAGAGAGATCATGAAGGGTGGATTCTAAAAAAAAAAAATTGGTCGAATCCCAGGTAATGTTCTGGTATTAACATATAATTACCACGTGTATTTTTTATTAATTTATGCCACCTTATTATTAAAATTTCAACATGACATCCAGATAAAATGCTAAGAATAGTTATGTATAATGGGAATATTGAAATTTGATCCTCAGGCGAAAGATTTCAACAATACATTGACATTTATATCACGCTAATAAATAGAGGTAAAAAGAAAACCAAATTTTTTTTTAAACATATCTATTTTGAATAGAAATAGATTTTATAAAATAGAGTTATATAAAAGTGAACACGGGATCTAATGTTAAAATACATTCTAGGGTAAAAAGGAAAGAAAATCAAAACCAAAAGAAAAGCTTAAATTTATCCCAAACGAAGTATTGTAACTGCCCGCCATAACTTTGTTTCCAATTTTTTTTTATTTTGCTGCGAGGGGAAAAAAGATTGTAGAGGCCAGATGGGTTCGTAGGACATGAAATAAATTCTTTTCCTTCAACACATGTTTCCACCTTTCTTATTTTCTAAAAAAATAATTCTTTGTTTTTTTACTTGTGCCAAGTATTCGTAGAGAAGTTGTGATTATTTATAATGTAAGGATAAGATATGTGAAATGATTTCAACGCAATTTTATCATTTATAAATAAATCAGGTTTTTACTGTCCTTATTGTGATAAAAAAAAATAATTGTGAGGGCTTGGCTCATCACTGATGAACCCTCATATCGGTTTTGCTAATTAATCTACCAGACCGCTTTGCTATTGTAATAGATGACGTGCTAATATGCATCATATTAATATTATCTTTTAAAAAATCATTTAAATTGTAATTTGCGGAAGAGCAATGATCGAAGCAGGTTATATATTAATAATTATTTATGTCCATATAGCTTATTTAAAATACCTTTTACAAGAATGTATCTTCAGTATCGGTATAAAAAGTAAACAGCCAAATGCATTATTACAGGTAATATTACAGGATTATTAATTTATATATACATATGTATATTTGTTTATATATATATTATAAAATCTAAAGTGCAAATATTTTATTAAAAAAAAACATATACTTTATTTTTATCATTGACTATTCTTTTATTTTTGACCATAGATTTTGTTGTAAATATGTATAGTTAACCTACCTATTTTTTAAATTCACGAATATAGGATTCATTTTATAAATTCTATATTACTGTGAAGAATAATTTTATGTGTGAGTTGCTTCAAGTAATTCAAAATAAAAAATAGTTGATAGATTAATTTTTATATTTCATTTTTTTTACGACTTCACCTTCAATTCTTTATCATTTCAACATCAAAACATTATAATCATAACATATATGCATATTGTTTTATTTTGTATGTTTATATATATATATATATGTCAAACTATATAATAGAGAGATGTTATAATAAGGGAAATAGATATCAAATGAACCAAATATTTACTTCAAGAGAGAACACTGTAAAATAAACAACATTAATTAAACTTACTTATACATATTCAATTAAGAGATTTAGTTTCTCGGAGGAAGTTTTACATAAGCGCAATTTCCGGTCCCCGAGAATTCAAAACAATCGCACACTTGGTCAAATATAAATAAATTGGATTTTCATTTTTCATTGAGTGTTAATTTAAAATAAATTTAATTTTAAAGGATTTTATGAGAGGAAAATATTTGCAATTTAAGAATATATGTTTAAAAATTAGGTGTGTCTATATAATTATTTATATATTTAATTAGATATTTTGATTTTAATTTGATTATATTTTAATTTGCAATGTATTTATAGTTGTTTAAATATTTATGATAAGGAGAAAACACTATTTGTTTATCACTTTATCTGGGAAATATATATAAATTTTAAAATTCCTTTTCACAAGACTTATTTTATATTTATTTATTCATTTTCCCTTAAAATATAATTAATTTAATCATGAATGTGAAATTTCTAAAATTTTTCTTGTATACATAAGAATATAGAGTTAAATGAATAAGTAGAACTATACTTAGAATGAAAATATAGAGAAAGAGATACAATATATTATAAGTATATTTTAATATATTAAGACGAATTTTAATGAAATGAAATTTGGTCAAAAATAATTTTAAAAATATTCTATGAATATAGATGTTTTTTTAGATAGAATTGAGGAGAAATAAGGTTATTTATTCACACGCCTCCTCATTGAATAAATAAGTTAAAATTATTAAATTTATTTAAAATAGTTTATAAACTTAATAGAGTGATAAGCAAATAAACAACATATTTGAGAGAATTCCCTCTTTGCTTTCTGTTTAATTAATTTTCAGTAAATATTGACCGAAATCTCAATTAGAGAAAATGGAAATTTAAAGATGTTGATTTGAAATATAGTATATCAATAAGGACTTTTTTATTCAGTATTTTACCATAAATATTTATAAAAAAAAAATTCTTAAATTTCTACTGAAATCATTATACATGTTTTCTATTTATATCAAATATTTTGTAAATCTTCTGTTATTAAATTCATGATAATGTATCTCTTGGGAATATGTAAATATGTAAATGTTGTTGAAATTATACTGGTAAAACTGATATAACAAATCTTTTTATATATAAACACATTATAACGAAAGGTTTGTTAGTCATTCTCAATATTGTTTTGGAGGGTTCATACTTATATATATTGTATTTAAACAATAGATATAATATTTACTTATGCGTAAATTAGGGTATAAAATTTATCTGTTTCTCTTTGATATTGTGGAGAGGAAATAATTTATTATTTAATTAAATTTAATATTATTCAATGAAAATATTCAACAGATTATAAAAATATATATTACTCTGTATTTGTAAAATCATCTTTAAAATATTTTTTTGCTTACTTTTTCAAGATTCCCTAGCTGTATATAGTTTTGTTGATTTGTTGATAATTGTCGACTGGGCGTGGTGACGTCATCAATAAATACTTTCAAACTTTCAAATATACAAAGACTTGATATCTACGCTACAATATGAAACCGTAATTTCTATTACATTATTTAATTATATAAAATCTTTATAAAAATATATATAAAAGGTAAAATATATATGTATTGTTAAAAATAATTTTAGAAATACGATTTACATACGTATTATATAATTTATAAAAGTTAAAAAAAATCAGAAGAAATGGATTTCTAATTATATATGTAAACGTAAAATCGTTTCCTTTAAAACAAATTCTCAAATATTCTTGAACAAAAGATACATCTAAATTACACATGTAATAGTCAAATATAACTAAATGAATTTTATTGATTATATAATAACAAGTTAAATATTTCTCTCAGAGTAGAAAAACAGGTAAGGAAACAAATAGTGATCCTTATTGAGAAAGAAGATGTACCTCAAATTAAAACTTGGCAGAAGACAATTAACAGCATCGACCGACAGCTAATATGGAGTCCTTTGTTTGGCGGGCTTTTAGCCGCTCGTCTGACTTCAGCAGGGTTGTTGAATCTTTCAGGAGAAAATCTTAATTGCCAGTGATAGTTTCTACTTGGGGAATTTTATAGTATTTTTACGGAAAATAAAAACAATTATATAATATATATAAACATTTTATAAATTATAAACATTATATATATTATATAATCTAAAATGCAAATATTTTATCTTTTATAAAACATTTATTTTACTTTCATCATTGACTATTCTTTTATTTTTGACAATAGATTTAAAATACTTTGTATATTGTTGTAAATATGTATAGTTAACCTACCTTATTTTTTAATTCACGAATATAGGGGATTCATTTTATAAATTCTATATTACTGTGAAAAATAATTTTATGTGTAATTTGCTTCAAGTAATTCAAAATAAAAACTACTTGATAAGTAAATAATTTATTTCCTATTTTTAATGACTGCACCTCCAATTCTATATTTTTCAACAACAAAACAAAATATTCATAACATATATATATACATTTTATGAATTATAAACATTTTATATATAATTTTCCAACATATTATTATAATGAATAATATTTTTTAATCAGAATATATATTTACAAAAAAATATAAAATATATTTTATATGCATTTTATGGGTAAATATTTGGAAATATAATTATAGATTATAAAAAAAGGCATATTTTTATCGTGCAACTGGAAAATGCAGCCAAAAGCCATCAGCAATTCTCAGTTGCCCGATAAGGAGATGCCTTTTTAAAAATAATTTATGCACCTTATCCCAGTACAATATCATATTTGTATTATATTTTCATAATTATAGATATTTTAAAGTTTTATATAAGGTCAAATATCTCATGCAGATTGAAAACAAAATGAAGATAATTATGTATTTAATTTAAACTAAAACGACAGGTGGTAATTTTTTTTCCAATATTTAAAATATAAATTTATATTAGATATATAACTTATTATATTTATCAGAAAAAGAAACATGAATTAACAACTTATAATACGGCTTATGATAGTAGAACATCGACAATTATAAGCCGCATTATATTGTATTATAAATTACTTTATATAATATTTACGAACGGAATATTTTTCCAGGGTAGCCTAGTGGACATGACATCTACCCGGTAAGCGGAACACTGTGGGTTCGATTCCCATCCCTGGACTCTTTATTTTTCGGTTTATAATTACTCTACACACAATTCATCCTTTCATACCTCATCCCTAAGGTTAGAAATAATCGTTATTTCTCCTTTAAAAAATTCGATTTTTAGTTCAAAAGAAACACATGAGGGATAATTTTCAAATGTCGTTCTACATTAACAACTTCCTCAAGTTTATAAATTTATTAAAGAAAAAAAACAAACAAATTTTATAAATATAATAATTGGAATAATAATAATCTCAATAAAATTTATATTAAGAGAAAGAATGCATTCTTCATTTATCATAGAACATATAGCCCCTAAAATAGACTTCCGATATTTGTTATTTTTATTCAAAAAGAAATTAGGTAACTCTCTACTTATATTCTAAAATTAATTTAAATAATTAAAAAAATAATTACTGCAGATAGTATATATTATTATATTTTTATAAAAAAGAAGTGCTTACTATACGAATTTTTATTTATTTATATTTAATACGAAATCTCTGAAAGAATTTAATTTATTTTGACCAAAGTCCACCGAGTGTAGACATCAGACGAGAAAAGGTCATCTATAATAAATGAGTTTCAAAAGACAGAAGTAAATTTTAAATGTACAAAACTTATTTATCTAACACTTTACCTTATTCCTAACGTAAGCTATTTCCTGAAAAAAAATATCAATAGTTTTCAATTCGCCTTTTCTTGGAAAATTGAAATTTTATATTGAAAGAGATTTTTATTTTTTGATCGTAAGTTATTGGATGAAGTGATGCTGGGAAATTTTAGATTGCTGACTTTATATCTTCTTTGTATTGTTTCTCCAAATTTTGTTTTTATCTATTTTTGGGAAAAATTAAAAAAACTTGGAAGTTTTTTTCCCTATAAAGCAATAATTCTCGAAATTTCAAATATAATGTTTGTGTTCTTTTATTACTCAACACTATATTAGAGGGATTGATACATTATTATTATTTATGTCCAAATCGGAATTTAAAAACATAAATTTGTGTTGGAAATGTTTACTAGGGTGATAAACATAATCTATCGTGTTTTGTTGAATAATTAAAAGGAGAAATGCCTCTCCTTTATGCAAATATATTTATTATGATGCATAGCGCGCCATCTGTTATGAATATTCGAAACTATTATAGACGCGTATGATTCTTTTGAAAATTAAACAAATTCTACTGTCCTTACTGTAATGGAAAAATTAAAGAGAGGGCCTGGCTCATCAGTGGTAAACCCTCCCAGCGGTAGATTAAACTGGCGAAACCGATGGGAGGGTTCACCACTGATGAGCCAGGCCCTCCCATTAATTTTTCCATTACAGTAAGGGCAGTAGAAATTGTTTAAATTTCAAAATAATCATACGCGTCTATAATAGTTTCGAATTTACATATAGATATATATTACATATTTATAACTAAAAAATGAAGAAAAAAAAGAGAGATTTAATGAGTAAAATAAGTTTTCATTATTCTTTTTTAGTTGTGAATATTATGAATGTATCAATATAAATATTTAAATTGTTTAACAGCAAGATTTAAAAACAGAACCAAGCATTTAATCCGGCTTTGACACGTCATGAGCTTGTCCAAAAAAAACCGTGGGTAACGAACCTGGGGTAACATATATATATATAGTGACAAAACTATATTTAAAACTTGAAATAATAGCAATATATTTTAGATAAATAGGGAATTGTATTACATTAGCAAGCTAAATCTAAATTAAACATAGGAGATAAAGGTAAATAATTAAACAGTTGTTTATATATATATGGGATCTACAAGGGATCTAACGGAATCTTCACAATCTGCCAAAAAGGTGTTTAGCTGGTAAAATAGATTGGCCAAATCTATGGTCAAAATATAGATGTAAATATTGACGGAAGAGGAGATCTATGCTTTTATATATCAATTTACTCCCGGCAACATTCCCACCCATTGAGGAAGTCTAATTTGCATAATTCTTTCAGCATGTCTGTATATTTAAGAAAGATATTATTGATTATATAAACACGAATATTTAAGATTGTTTTCCACTTTCAGTTAAAAATTTAGCAAAAGTGAACAATATCTGTTCTCTCGTAATCCATATGTAAATATGTTTGTGTGACTATGTCTCTAGTTATAGGCTTCCTTCTTGGTAAGTGAATTGAAAAAGAACTTTTCTCTTCAAAGCTGCTGCTCATCCTTTTCAATAAAAAGGTTGCGATGTTACCTAGCTACTCTTATATGCAAATACAGTTTTTATAATTTATATATACAGTCATGCATGAAACTTAAGAAAGTATAAAGTCTTTGATTTCGCCAGTTGTCTGTTTTTTTTAAAGGAGATAGTGTTATTTTTTTTCACATTAGGTTATCTCGTGTGCCTCCAATAAAGATAACTATGTATCAAATATCTTTTCGAATTATTGTCTGAATCCCGATATACATACTAAAAGGTACAACATTCTTAAGTTTTGTCTATGAATGTATATTATTCTTTATTTATTTTCCATCGTAATAAGGACAGTAGAGGAAGTTTGTTTTAGTTGAGAAAAAGAAAAAAAAAAGCTTTATAATAGTTTTATTTGATACATATAGATGTGGTGATATTGCCTTATGTTTATATGTAACAATGGCGACAATAAATAAGGCCTAGCTCCAGTCATGTGACCAAACCACATTCTATATTTTTCCATTCATCCGGAAATTCTTAATATTAGTACTTCCTTTGATCTCCTGAGCTCGATACCCCATTGTTGGAAGGAATCTGCTACCACACACATATATATATATATACTAGCGGATGTGTACCCGGCTTCGCCCGGGTTTTATCCGAGTGAAAGTTTGCCTAACGAATATTATATATTATGAAGTATAATAAACAATGTTAAAGATTAGTTTTAATTATTAATCAAGATTGTGTGTGAATATGTGAGAAAGATGTAATATCGTTGTTGTTTTCTTGGCCGACTGTTTTACATATGGTGTTATCTTAAAATTGCTTGTTTTGAATATTTTTTTAGATTGAGTTGAATGAATTGCTGATTTTTTTTTTGTATTTATATATAAATAAAATTAACTCTGTTGATTTTTTTTGTATTTAATCGATAACAGCGAAGTTACGCATGTTAAAGTTAGGAAAAATATTTTGATGTTAAGCAAAACCTGCTCCATCTCGTTTTACATAAATGTTGAAAATTTGGTTGAAATTGATGCATTGTAACGAAAGTTTTTAGCGAACACCACTTATGAAATTTGCATTTTATTAATATAGATATGTGGTACACCACAGATCTATTTCGTTGTTGGCTATTCACACTGCCACCATTCCATATATATATGTTATATAAAAATATTATTTTATTTTATATTATAATTTCATAAATTCAAATTCTCTGCTAAATCGACCGCCAGAGGTCACTCTTCCCCTATAAAAACTCGTTGTTGTTTTATCTCGATGGCCGGCTCAAAACTTTTGTACATTATGTAAATAATCTTTTGTTTTCCTTATTCTACTCGCCTTAAGCCAGGCAGTACTTTTATCAAATTATGTTTTTCATATATATTCCTTAGCTCAAATAAAGAAATCTCTGATCAAGACTTTATATTTTCAAGATTATTATTTCAACCACGACTGCATTACAATACCATAATCCTCAACATGATCTAAATTCAGGCAGAAAATCTCATTCATCTTTATATATAACATACATATACTTATTCTGATTGTAACCTTTTAAAATATTTTTTGCTTGCACAATTTCCCCACCTACTTTGTTATTTTTAAAATTATTTCAACTGTGATATTATAACATTATGCGGCGCTGAGTTTGTGTATACAAAAATGTAATGCCTTGATAAAGGTTTGGCGTTCAACCAACCGAAATATTGACAAAATAAATCTTTTATTAAATCCAATATATGCCTTTTTTTATTATATAATGAATTAAATATGGATTGCTCTATTTTCAAAACAATATATATATATGGTACACACCACAGAACTATTTCGTTGTTGGCTATTCTGAATGAATACTCCGACAATATGCATATAGGTATTGGAGAAATATCTTCTGTTTTTTCTCTATAAAACGATTATATTAAAGTATAATTTACTCTCTGAATTCGCATTTCTTCTATTAATAAAAAGATTTACTGATCTTAACTATATATATTTTTAGAATTATCTACATATATAAATGCAAACTAATTTCATAATTGGGCTTCGCTAAAATATTCGTTAGAATGCATCAATTTTAACCAAATTTGAAACACTTATGTATTACAAAATAAAGAAATATTTTGCATAACATAAAAAAAAAGATATATATAACGTTGCGTAATATCAAAATATATATAAAACTTAGATATTTTAATTATTTTATTAAAAAAATTAAATACAAAAATACTACAGAATTAATACTTTTTATTTAGTTACGAAACATTAATATTCTAAATTTTCAACATCCATTATTACCTTTTTCTTTGCAAGTTTGGGCTTTTATTATTTTTATATATCAGTTATTTACGTTTTGGGGGGAAATTTGCACTCGGGTACTGCTCGTGTGGAGTCCCTCGGCTGGTTTTTAATATTTTGTAATAATATTATAATATGCAAATTAGTGTAATAACTGGTTGATTCGCATATTTCGGAGTCTAAAATGATTTTACGACAATTTGTTTAAGTCAGCAGAGAGATCAGTTGCACGATCAGTAACTTTTTGTTGCACGATCAGAAAATGTCTCTTTTTCTCAAAATATATGTAAGATTTCACCAGTAGATTTGTCGATTTATCCAGGTGCGTATCTCACACCACGAAACATTCTTTACACAAATCCATTAAAATAAATATACAGTAGGTCTGGTCATATTGACTTACAGAAATTATAGTGTTCACAAGTCTTCTAATTTTCTCTTAATAGGTTTCCAAGGGTATGTTTTCACTAGCTCGACTTTTCTACAATCATCCATCGAAATGTTTTCCACATACAGTAGAACCTCCTTTTAGCGGACATCCCGCTAGCGTACACCTCTCCACAAAGGACAGTTTTCATTTGCAAAATTACCATTTTTACTATTTAGTAACTCTCCGGTAAGAGGACACCTCTCTACAAAGGACAGTTTTCGTTTGCAAAATTACCATTTTTACAATTTAGCAACTCTCCGGTAAGAGGACACCTCTCCACAAAGGACAGTTTTCATTTGCAAAATTACCATTTTAATATATAGAAACTCTTCGGTAAGAAAAACCCCTCTCTATAAAGGGCAATTTTCATTTGCAAAATTACCATATTTACAATTTAGCAACTCTTCGGTAAGAGGACACCTCTCCCTAAAGGATACTTTGTCCTCTGAAATTAGGTGTCCTTTACAGAGAGGTCCTACTGTATTTTTAAAAAATGTCTAAGTAGGGGACATAAAAAGAGAAGTTAAAACTTATTAAATTCGAAGTTAAACATCTGTAGGTATTACTTTATTCCTACAGTATAATCTACCAACAATCCAGTATGTAAATATATTACATTGTCAATCCATCTACATTCCTGCGACAAATTTAAAAATTCATCTTTATTCCATATAATATTCCTTGCACAGGGGCCATGCTAATTTTCTCTGTATCGTTCCTATTTTAGTAGTTGTACCGCCGAACAACATATATCCCCTATAGTATATGAAACCTCCCTTGAGCGACGACTCATCTGATGAACGCCTATCTGAGCGATCAACTTTGTAAAAAAAAAAGGTTCGTTCTTGTCTAATCCAACCTCCAATAAGCGTCCAACTCCAGGAGAAACCATGATTAACTAAAGGTTTCTTATTAATTAAATTAAAAAGTCTCTCCAATACGAATGTATATATAATTCTTAAATGCAACTCTTAAATATTTTCGTTTTTAAAAGTACACAGATAGAATTACAAGAATATTTATTGATATTTACAAAAACAACAACAAAAGATAGAACTTCCTAGAATCTAATCTTTTATCCTAGATACAAATTAATTGCTGATTGGGTAAATGACCTCAACGTTAATTGGCTGATTAAGGTCACGTGATGTTGAACAACAAATCAGAGGGTTAGAATTAAGTATATAGATAAGCCAACATATACATATTGAAACGTAATTAGAGTAGAGATATTTGTTTTATATAAAACTACTATAAATTTCATTATTACAATTAAATGCGCTAAGCTATAAAAATAATAATAACATTGCTGATTACTAATACTATTAATGTTATTCATACATATAACTTACATTTCTGCTTGAAGAATTGGTATATAAAGCTCTTAATACAAATAATAATAATAAATAATAACATTGCTGATTACTGGTACTATTACTGTTATTCATACATATACCCTACATTTCTGCTTGAAGAATCGGTATATAAAGCTCTTAATACAAATAATAATAAAAAAATAATAACATTGCTGATTACTGGTACTATTAATGTTATTCATACATATACCTTACATTTCTGCTTGAAGAATCGGTATATAAAGCTCTTAATACAAATAATAAAAAAAATAATAACATTGCTGATTACTGGTACTATTACTGTTATTCCTGCATATACCTTACATTTCTGCTTGAAGAATCGGTATATAAAGCTTAATACAAATAATAAAAAAAATAATAACATTGCTGATTACTGGTACTATTAATGTTATTCCCGTATACACTCTACATTTCTGCCTGAAGAATCGGTATATAAAGCTCTTAATACAAGTAATAAAAAATAATAATAACATTGCTGATTACTGGTACTATTAATGTTATTCCAGTATACACCCTACATTTCTGCTTGAAGAATCTATATAAAAAGGTCTTAATAAATCTTGTTATTTTTAAAATACTCTCGAAATATTTAGGAATATTTTTGTGATGGATTGTATGTGGTAAAAACTTTGGATATTTCTAAAAATGAATTAACTTATATTACCCAAACAACGTTCCTTTTGCCAATTACTTAGTGGACATACGATCATTATGAAACCTTCGCCCAGCAACGACAAGAATTTAATCAAAGCTAATGGCTGCCAATTTGGTCCCTCGAGGTTTATGATGATGATTTACCATGCCTGCCGTTTAAAATTCATTGAACGCTTACTCTGTGGAACCATCATGTTTGTATATGAAAGAAAAATTTGAGATAATTAATATTCATATAATTATTCATTATTAGAGAAAGGAGAAAACATATAAATTCGTGTTTTTCTTAACGAATTACACGTATTTTTAGGTAGTTAATACAAAGCGATAACGCGCCATCTGTACATATTAAATGAAAGGATTTAAAAGCACGAAAGTTTCCTTTATACATAATACACACTTCTACTGCCCTTACTGCAATGAAAAAATATATTGGGAGGGCTTGGCTCATCAGTGGTGAACCCTCCCAGCGGTTTCGCCAATTTAATCCACCAGACCGCTTCTCAGAGCTCTAATACTGTATTGGACGATTCTGCTTATATACGCAGCACTGAAGGATGGAATCTTAGAAAAGGTTTTCAAGAGAACTATGGACAAAAGCTTATAGGACAGTAGAATTACATTCAAATATTTGCATCGAGCAATGCTCCTCCGCAAACAATAAATACAAGGCCAGTCAGGCATAAATTAATACAAAGCGATAACGCGCCATCTGTACATATTAAATGAAAGGATTTAAAAGCACGAAAGTTTCCTTTATACATAATACACACTTCTACTGCCCTTACTGCAATGAAAAAATATATTGGGAGGGCTTGGCTCATCAGTGGTGAACCCTCCCAGCGGTTTCGCCAATTTAATCCACCAGACCGCTTCTCAGAGCTCTAATACTGTATTGGACGATTCTGCTTATATACGCAGCACTGAAGGATGGAATCTTAGAAAAGGTTTTCAAGAGAACTATGGACAAAAGCTTATAGGACAGTAGAATTACATTCAAATATTTGCATCGAGCAATGCTCCTCCGCAAACAATAAATACAAGGCCAGTCAGGCATAAATTAATACAAAGCGATAACGCGCCATCTGTACATATTAAATGAAAGGATTTAAAAGCACGAAAGTTTCCTTTATACATAATACACACTTCTACTGCCCTTACTGCAATGAAAAAATATATTGGGAGGGCTTGGCTCATCAGTGGTGAACCCATCCTTCAGTGCTGCGTATATAAGCAGAATCGTCCAATACAGTATTAGAGCTCTGAGAAGCGGTCTGGTGGATTAAATTGGCGAAACCGCTGGGAGGGTTCACCACTGATGAGCCAAGCCCTCCCAATATATTTTTTCATTGCAGTAAGGGCAGTAGAAGTGTGTATTATGTATAAAGGAAACTTTTAGGTAGTTATTTTATAATTATTAAAAAAAATAAAATATTAAAAATTATAACGAAAATTATTTATATCTGCCGAAAGAAAATTTGTTTTAAAGGAATTTATCCTCTATAATATAGTAAAAAAACAAAAATTAACTATTTATAATTATTTTTCTTGAAAATAAAGATACTTCGGCCAGTAAATCTTTTTATTACCTAGACGTTTCGACAAAAATCTTTTGTCCTCGTCAGGAGCAAACAAAAAGTAAAACATTTGGCGTTAAAAATCATTCTTGCTAAATGTTTAAGTTTTGTTTTGCTCCTGACAACGACAAAATAATTTTGTCGAAACGTCGAGGTAATAAAAAGATTTATACTGACCGAAGTATCTTTATTTTCAAGAAATATGAATGCCGGCCAGGTAGCCTCTATCTTTACGATAATTATAATTAAACACTGATATTTTAATAGATTTTATTTATTAGAGTATAAAGAATTATCAGTATTTAAAAAAAACTTATATATATCACAAAATATATTTTATATATCATTATGTATATTGTTTTGAATACCAGCCACTTAATGACAATTTCTTTTTATGCGGATATTAATTTTTCAAATTTTTGATTTGCAAAGATAGGATGATATATTTTAACAAATGCATACATACAGTTAAATCTGTCTATAGCGCCCCCTCTAAACAATGCTTCCTCTCTATAGTGCCTGATTTTAAATACGTAGTACGATGCGATTTACATTAAAAGTGACCTGTCTATAGCACCCCTCTCTATAGCACCCTATTTTGGCGAGTCCCAAGATGGGGCGCTATAGAGAGGTTTAACTGTATATGTATCAAGAAAGAAACATATCTATTTTAAAAATGCATTAAAAATGTATTTATTTTATCTTTTAATGCATTTAATAAAGGGTGAAGTGACCTTTATTCAAATGAATACAATCCTCCAGCATTTTTGCAATATAAACAATTTTGCATACATAATTGTAAAATAAAATTTAGCATATATATAATATGGAAAAATATCTAATGAAAAGTATATGACACAAATCTCTTACAGAGTAAATAATTCAGGGATAATTTTATAAATATATTTGGTATATTTGATAAATGGGAGGTGTAGATAATCTATGAATTATTTATTAATATTAGACCATCAATCACAGAAATAGTTTATATTAGACTATGCCCACAATAAGAAGCAATCGCTGCATCAATTAGAATATTTTGTCATATAGATTTATTCAGATATATTATTATTTATATGTATATATATCAATATTATATGTTTTTTTGAGACATATATATATATATATATATATATATAATATATACATATATTTTGAAAATAGAGCAATCCATAAATAAATATTTAATTAAAAAGGCATATATTGGATCAAAAAATCATTTATTTTACCAATATTTCAGTTGGCTGAACGCCTTTAATATGGCTTTTTAATTAAATATACATATATATTATGATGCATTTGCGCGTCATCTGTTATGAAAATTCGAAACTATTAAAGACGCGTATGATTATTTTTGGGATTAAACAATTTCTACTGCCCTTACTGCAATTTTCCATTGAGCATTTTCATAATATATACATAGTTTATTTTTATTATAATGCGTATTTTCGATATTGGATAAATACAATGTCAGGATATTTCAGTGAAAAATCAATTAAAAGAAATAATTTTGACTATTGACCAGTTCTGTGAATCTGGCTATTATTGTAATTCGCGTCCGTTTTAGAAAGAGGAGACTAAGAGAGAACAGACACAATTCTCTCTTTTATATTTTAACAGAAAAATTGAAAGCTATTCTTCAAAATTTGGCAGGAGGAAAAAAATCAGAATTGTTCTTCTGCCAGGAATACAGATGTAGCAGAAGAAATATCTCTGTGTATATTAATAATACAGCCCCAATGGATACTTCAATATATTTTTCAGTATATAGAGAAAATATTTCTTTCCTTTACTTAAGTTTTCAAAACGCAATAAAATTGATTTATACTATACTGAAAATATTGAATATAAAATCGATTTATATAAATATTAAAACATAAAAATGATTTTTATATAATTTATATTCATAAGTGTGAAAATAATCGAATAGTTCAATATTTTCCATACGATTAAAATAAAGGCTTTTATAAAAATATCCAAAAAACTCATTTACATAATAAGTTTATTTTATTACAAAAACACCGCGAGCTTTCGAGCTCTCGATCTTCAACAGGGGAAGTTACAATTGTTTAATGTGGTTTAAAAAGGCTTTTATACCAAAATAAGCACCTCTCCCTTTGATTATATATCAGAACGATGTACTGTACATTACTCTAGTAAAAAACTTTACTAATGATGATAAAGAATGATCCTCAACACCAGTTTTGGTAAACCCAGACAAAAAGCCAACCTGTATATCATAGTTTCGGGCTTTGGTATATGAATTTGGCTCATGAATATCATTCTCCCGCAACTTTATGTTAAATAAAGTCTTTTTTATACTCAAGGAAATATTGGGCATATCTTGTGGTTGTAAACAATATATAGGTTTATGCGTGTATATGTGTGTATATATGTATATATTTTTAAATTTAATGATGTAACTGTAAATAAAATTCAAAGAATATCTCTATATGTAAATAATATTTATGAATCTTTCTAAGTCGCTTTCTGTGTATCTTTCCATGTTGAATATTTTCTTTGTTATATTTGTATGTACATTTAGCGTAAGTGTCCCTAGGGGGACATAGCGTTTTGAATTGAAATAAATAAATAAATGAATATCTATTTTATATTAAACTTCTGAATATAATGCGTATGTTTGATAGGAATGGATATTTATTAAAATTACATATAGGTGGTTTTAAGAGATTAAAGAGAGCAATAATATATCGCCTCTAAAAAATGAAATTAATATTTATTCATTATTATATTTTAAATATTTTATTTTATATATAATTGTATAGAAATAGTTTTATGATGCATATTAGTACGTCATCTGTTATCAAAATTCGAAACTATTATAAACGCGTATGATTCTTTTTAAATTGTATATATACTCGTAAAATGCAAATATTATCCTTTTATTTTTAAATAAAAAAAATATTTAATACATTCCTGGGCAAAACTTAAGGAAAATTCTTTGATCGTTGCCGGTCATCAGTTTTTTTTTTGTAGGAGACAGAGGCAATTTTATTCACACTTGGTTATCTCGTGTGTCTTTAATAAAGGTTACTGTAATATCTTTCAGAGTTATTGTCTGAATACAGATATACATGATAAAAGGTACAACTTCCTTAAGTTTGGTATATGAGTATATATTGATGAAAATTATATAAAAAATATTTTACCACCACTTTTATTTTAAAATATAAATAAACATAACTATTTCTAAAGCCCTTATCCTACAATGATTAAAAATTGAAAAAGGAAGGGTATGACTCATCAGTGGTGAACCCTTACAGCTATCATGTCATTTTTAGATATATAATATATTGACAATAAATATATAATTTCTCTAAATTTCAAAACAATATTTATTATTGATATTAATAAATGTGAAACATGGGTACACGAATAAAAATATACTGATGTATAAAAATCTTTTAAATAGGAGAGGAAAAGTTATTTTAAAAATAGATAGAATTTCAATAAATAAAATAATGCATATCTAAATATATTTTATAATTATTGTGTATTTTATTTATGTATAGTAAAAAATCATTCTGCAAAATATCTATATAAACGAGATATAAAATAAAGTATTTTTCATATATTATATAGGACATTGGTAGCAATTTAAAAACTATGTCAAAGATGGAAGAAAGGTTTATAGATTTTTCGATAAATTCAATTTGAAAACAAGGAAGAGAAAATAAAATATATTTGTGATTGATAAGTATTGTTATATTTTTACTTTAAATGCACGCAACGATTATCTTTTCGTTAAAAAAATTTATGGATTATTTTGCCATAAGCTATGTATGTGTTAAAACTTTATATAAATTTATTTAATAAGGTAAATCTTCATTATTTAAAAGTTCTTTTTATTAGAAAATATTTTCGTGTTAAATATTTTCTAACCTTTATAACAAATTTTAATTTATTTTAAAATTATATTTTTTGCCAAAAATTGTTTCTTGTTTCAAAGAAAATTTTCAAAATGGCGATTCTTATTAGTTTTATTTCAGACGAGAAAAAAAAAGGCGGGAATAATTTATAAATTATTAGATTTCAGTAAAAATAAAAATCCCTGTTATTAAATTTATTTTCTGAAAAAAAAGAATATATTGCAAAATTTAATTTTCTTCACTTTTAATTTTCTTAAATATATTTTTAAATAAAAATTTTGGTTAAAATAAAAAAATCTCCAATTTTTAAAATTAATTAAAAAAGGAATAAATAATTGAACAAATTGAATGCAAATAATAAAACTTTGTGGTATAATTATTAGCATTTTTATTATACAATTGCTTTTAATTAATTATAAAAAAGTCAAAGTAAGCTTAAGGCTGCCCTAAATAGTAACACTCATTATAAAAAAAACGTTAATAGGCTTATAGGTATTAAAACATTTATAGATTTCAAAGTGGTTATAAATAGGTATTGTGTGAAAAAGTGGTACAAAAGTGAAAATGTACTGGATCTGGTGAATAAATTAAGAAAAATACATCTACTTATCGTGAAACTAAAAGCTGCTGATGGCTTACGCCATCTGTCGGAATAAATATCAACTAATCTTTGATTTTATAATCGTAATATATCTTATAATAATATTATAATATACTCTGTTTAATTAATTTATTTTTGAATGTTTGGATTTAGCAGGACTATAATTATTGTTGTTGTTATGAATATATTAAAAAGTGTATGTTTAACATTAGAAAGATATATAATTAAAATTTGTTTCTTAATTTGGTAATAATATTTATTTATTTAATCTAAAGAACATCACAATAATTATTTAAGAATTGGCCAAATACCCATTCTTGTTTAATCAAGAAAATTAATCAGGATTTCCTCGAAGACCAATTCTTTTTGGTTGTTGAGGTACAGCTTGTACCACGTTGATGACGTATACCGTTTTTATATAAATAACTAGTAAAGTTTTTTTACTAGGTTGATGCATAGCGCATCGTTATGGTCCACAAATAAAGGGAGAGGTGCCTATTTTGGTACATGAATATGATCCTCACGCAACTTCATGTTGTACCTTTTTGTATATATTTGTGTGTTAATTATTTTTGAAATTACTAGTCGTGTATATAAATTATAAAAGAAATCATATACCACAACAAAATATATGTACTATATAAAGAAAGTGTTAAAATTACAAATATTTTCTCACAATGAGTATCTTTTTTATTTAAAAAACGCTAGCTTTCAAGTGTTAATCGCTCTTCAACGGGATTACTACAATATCGACTTTATCCCTCCAGAAATATTTACCAAAACAAACGTGGATATTTATACCTGAAAATTTTTAAATTGGTTTGTAATTTAACAATGTTATGGAATATGTCAAATATTACAAACCAATTTAAAAATTTTCAGTTATAAATATCCACGCTGCGCGCGTTTGTTTTTGTAAATATTTCTGGAGGGATAAAGTCGATATTTTAGTAAGCCCGTTGAAAAGCGATTATCACTTGAAAGCTAGCGTTTTTTCAATAAAAAGATACTCATTGTGAGAAAATATTTGTAATTTTATAACTTTTTCACAATTTTATCATGAATAAAAAGAAAGTGTTAATTATACCCAATATTCAAAGATATAAAACAAAAATAAAGAAAATCATATGTAAAACGTAGATATTTATAAATATTATTTAACTTCAAAATTAACAATAAAAACTTATTTAATTTGAATCACATGCATATAAAAATCACAATATTGTATACATACTTTATATTCGTAAATCGTTATTAATATAAATATTACCTCAATGTTCATAAATGATGTTGAATTTATTTATTACAAAATGACTAATTACATATTTTCGTGAATATACATTTAAAAATATATATACTTCTTCATATATCAATTATCAAAATTCGAAACTATTATAGACGCGTATGATTCTTTTAAAAATAAAACAATTTCTACTGCCCTGATTGCAGTGGAAAAATTAATGGAAATTGCAGTAAGGACAGTACAAATTGTTTTATTTTTAGAAAGAATCATACGTGTCTATAATAGTTTCGAATTTTAATAACAGATGGCGCGCTAATGCATCATATATTAATTATATATAAAATTATATTTCACATAAATAAATCCTCGTAAATTTAACGTTAGATTCAAATTAAAATATAATAATCAATACTATTATTTTATGCAAGACGACATGAAATATATAGTAACAAAAATACTGCAATACAAAAATTATAAAAAACTTACAAGACTTCTAATAAAAAGTTTGAGAAAAAGATTTCATAATTTATTAACATATGATGAATGGGTGTAATATTTTGTAAGAAATTCTATACAAAAGGTGTCTTTCATTCACTAAAAAAAAGTCAAAAGAATAACAAAAAATACACCACACGCTATCACCGAATTATTCTTGTCCAAAGTTTTTGTGGACTAAATAATTAAAAGTCCTGCCCTCTGGTGGAAGTCAAGCGAACTAGATAATAAACATTAATGGACTATCCATTTAATGTTGCTTAAACATCTTTCACCCAGTCTCCACCCAATATTTCAAAACTTCCAAAAGAAATACATTACACGCAATCTACGAAAAAATATTTCTTAGCCAAACGTTTTTTTTTAATCATTTCATTTTTTTTATTTAGTAGCAGACGATTATCTAACGTACTTCGTCTGATAAGAAAATAAATGGCGCCAAATTTATATTAAATATTAGCGAAATAAAAATAAATATATTTTTTATATCTCCAAAAGATAAAATGTTAAATTGTTTTCACCAACTATCTTTTTTTTTCTCTATTCATTTTTTCCCTTATATATTATTATTATTTATTTTCTTTCCCCCCAAAATATTGATAAATATTTACTTTAAAATGCTTTTTTTTCCTACTAGAAAATTTATTTGGAATGCATTTATAAAAGGAAATGTATTGAAATAAAATTCATTTTTTTTATCTATTTGCGATTAATGGGTTCAGTTTGACATATTTGTCTATTTTTATTTTAAAGTGAATGCATATGACAAAAAAAAAAGAAAGAAATTTCATTTAAAACTATTCAATAAATCAAAATCTGCAGAATTTCGATTTAAAACCTAGCTGTGAGAGACTAGAAAATTTCAGTCTTAAAACCAAATTGATCTTAAACTATTCTCTCTGTATTTGCAAACCCATGGAGACAAAACTTAAGAAAGTTTTACCTTTTACCATGTATATAGGGATTCAGACAATGACTCTGAAAGATATTACAGTGACCTTTATTGAAGACACACGAGATAACCAAGTATGAACAAAATAGCCTGTGTCTCCTTAAAAATATATATACGACCGACGATATCAAAGGCCCACCACTTCCTAGATAAATCAAGGAAAGTCATCCACCAACGCGTTTCGCGCTTTTGGCGCTCGTCAACGATTCTATATTCTATATTTGACTACTTCCATTAGGTATGATTGAAGAAGGAAGACTCACAATGAGCTGGCTAGAAAGGGTAAAAAAAACGACCCGAAGTTCACTAGATGAGAGTGATAGTCATTAACTAGAAACATATATCCACAGTTCCCTTAGGCATTCAAACCTTGTATTCATCTATAAATTCAGTCTATATTAGAAATCAGCCTTATATGCAATAGTAGAGCTTTCTGATAGAATTAAACTGGCGAAACCGCTGTGAAGGTTCACTACTGATGAGCCATGCTTTCTTTTATTTTCAATTTTTTTTATCATTGTAGTTTAAAGTCTATAATGTAATTATTTCAATTATAAATATTAAAGTAACTTTTTAATTTGCATAAATTCGGTGATAGATGGCGCTACGATGCTACTATTTAAAAATATAATTTACATATATATACATATAATAAAAAGGCATATTGTATTGAATAAAAATATTTTATTTACCACTATTTCGGTTGGCTGAACGCCAACCTTTGTCAAGACATTACAAATATTGGCAAAATAAATCTTTTTATTTAATCCAATATAAGCCTTTTTATTATATAAAGATTTAAATATGAATTGCTCTATTTTAAGAAAAATATAAGCACACATATATATTTACATATTTACATTTTAAAGTTTATACATTCCACATTGCAATTCTTATATATATAATTAATTGTTTTTCTTGGATTCAATTAACAAAGTCAATTCGTGCTGAAGTTGCATTTTACATTTTCAAAGATAAAAAACGAAGGTAAAACATGTAAAAAATTGTAAACTGAACTGAACAACGCATTAAAAAGGTTTTACAGAAATAATGATATGCAAATGAGGCTCTCAGTCAGCGAAGTGTAGTTTTTACTTTAATTTTGCGACTCAATTCAATTTATTTCAATCTAAAATGCTTACATTAAAACTGCTCAGACGTAAATAAGAAAATTAAATATAAAAATCTCTCAACTGGAACTCTCATCTCTTCTTAATTGACGTGGTCTTGTGGTGTTATTTATACTGAATACACTTCCTTTTTACATATTGGTACTTATATATATACTATAGTATATATACGCTATATATATATTAATATATCAGGATATGTTATAAAGTAAATAAAGCTTCCAGGGTTAAGTTTCTTGTTCAAATATTTATTTTCAAGCTTTCAGACTTGTCAGTCCTTCAACAGGAGTATCACGATAATAAATTGATGATATTTACTATTTTTATATACAAATTAATTTTTACATATTTAAATATTAATGATATATCAGGATATGTATTTTTTTATTTTTAATATGAACAACACCTGATCTTTTTTCTAATTTTATTACTTTTTTCACATGTTTAGTATATTTACGCAACTTTAGCCTTAATTGTTAATTTATTGATTTCTCAGGAAGCCTCTAGGACAAAATATTTGGTCGTAGAGATGCACTACGAGGGCCAATAGCCCGAAATGCGTACGTGGTTAGATCTTCTTGATTTATCAAGAAATTGGGTTGACCAAATATAATTTTGGAACAAGTTAGATCAACGTTTAGTTGATTTTTGTTCTATTAGATGGCGCTCTCTGCCATATCTTTATATCTATTGGGTGTTTTTGGTTAATCCAGGTGTCTAGGTGAGACATTAGTATTTCTGAAACTACAGGAAGGTTATCGTTGTCCTAATTTTCTGTAGTATTTCATCTAAAAAACTCCAATAAATCTTCTCTCATTTCACCCAGGGGACTCCACATAAGGTACACTCACGGATAAAACTTATAGAAGTGGAAAGTCTTTGATATCGCCGGTTGTCTATATATTTTTTATGAAGGAGACAGAAGCCATTATGTTCACACTTGGTTATCTCGTGTCTGTATATAAAATACTTATCGTAGTTATTGTCTGAATAGACTAAAACCATATTATACAGGTTGGAATTATTTCAGAAATTGCCAAAATAGCGTTGGTCCATATGGGAATAATGTAGGCGTATTTAGAGGCTTGCCTAAAACTAACCTAATGCCATTTCAGAACAAAAAAAAAAAAAAACGGTATTCACTAATTAATTAATTAAATCAATTAATCTCTTTCCACCCCCCTCGCACATAATAATCCGATAATGGAATTGAGGAAATTATTTAATAAAACGTGTGGTCAAAAGTCAAATGTGATTTAATCAATTATCACTGATGATTTTTATTAAGATCAATGCCAGAGGTTTTATTTCTGTTGGTTTTTTCAGTATTTTCTAAAAGTTTCAATTTGAAGGACGTGCTCCCCATGAAATGAACTAATTTTCAACTTTTATTGACAATATTAGTGTCATTTCTCTGATAAATTCTTATATTTTTGGAAATGGAGCAATCCATTAATAGATCTCAATATTTGAAAGAGGAAAAATAAAAATCAGGTATAAGGTTTCTTTTAATTTTGAATTTGCAAGCTTTCGAGCAAATATACTGTTCTTCAACGGTCTGATATTTTATGTAAATTTCTGGGTAACTATGCTCACATAAAGATCTCAATATATAAATATATAGGATAAAAAATAATTTAAATAGTATATTTTGATATAATAAATGCCTTTTTAATTGAATACTTATATAACAGAATCTTCAATTCTTAGAATTAAAATACACTTCTCGGCCACAGTAAATGTTTTATTATTATCTCGACGTTTTTCGACCAAAAATATTTTGTTCTCGTCAGGAAAAAAAATTAAAGAATTTAACAAAAGGCTTTAAAAATTATTCTCTTCCAAAAAAAAAAAAAACTTTAGTATTGAATAATTAAAAGTATCAAAAAATTCAAAACTATTATAGACGCGTATGATTCTTTTTAAAAATAAACAATTTCTACTTTAATTTTTAAAAAAAGAATCATACGCGTCTATAATAGTTTTGAATTTTGATAACATATGGCACGCTAATGTATCAAATTAAAAGTATATTATAAAAGGATTTTATAGATTCAAGGAATCAGCATCTTGTCAACATTTTCATTAATATTCTTAGAAGACATCGCTCTGATAAATAGTTTTATGTGAAGTAAATTTAAATTTTAACCCAGAAAACTTACAACAATTTCATCAGTTGGATAACCACTTGGAACGGTAAATATAAAGAGTACAAAATCGTGAGACGATGAGTTTATTGTAAGGTTTAGTCGAGCTTTCGATATACATTCTAGGATACAAAACAATACAAGAGACTATAGAGACAAAGGTCGCCTCTTCCGTCAAAATAGATGTTAAAAACCTGACGCTTTTCAGTTTCCCAAAGCTGGTGTTGTGGCTTTGTCACGGACACGAGGCCGCTAGTTAGCGGTGACGGTCAATAGATGGCGTCAGGTTTTGATGTCTATTTTGACGGGAGAAGCGATCTTGTCTCTATAGATCAATATCCTCCCGGAAAAATTTACCTCAATACAAGAGACGTATCACAGCCTGTTGAAGAAAGTTATTGTCCGAAAGCTCGCTAAGCTTATACTTCTTCAATAAAGAAACTTGTCGTTTTTTACCTTTGGTCTCTTCTTAGCAATGATATCCTGCTATTCCCTGCTATTGTAAGACTGAACTAACTTCATAATTGCAATAGTCCAACCTCACCACTGTATGCAACAACCAAACGGGGATCAGTCAGGTTGTATGTGTAAAGGCTTTTTACAGGAGTAGATCCATAAGTAGCCACAAAACACTTTACATACCATGATTATCAAAGTCTATACCATTGTGTTTTCCTGGTAAAATAATAAGATATAGATAAATAAAATAACAGAACTATATGTAAATAGTTGAATATATATAATATGCAAATTTGGAGGCAGTAAGGGTTATCAAATGCCATAAAATGTACTAAAATAGATGTATAATTACCTATCCCCAACACACTATTATTATCAAGTCTACACAATACTATTAACAATAATAAATAAAATGAAAATATATACAACTTTATATGCAAATAGGTATATATATATAATATGCAAATTTGGAGGCAACAGTAAGGGTATAAACTAAAAATGCCATAAAATACACTATAATAGATGTATTCACAAATTCCAACCCACTGTCATTATCAAGGCTACTATTATTTACAATAATGAATAAAGGGAAATTTGTGAAAATATGCAAATAGGTGAATATATATAATATGCAAATTTATCTACAATAGCAGCAGGTATGAATGTTGGAACAAATCGTATTACATTTCCGCCTTCAGAATACAACAAGGAAATCTTCACAGAAATATCCATCATAAATACAGAAAAGTTTTATGGAGTTTTCTAAGTACAATTTTCTTTCCAAAAACAAGAAGAAAACAAACAAACAAAGTTGTCCACTTAGGGAGAGGAAGTTTGGTGCTAGAATAACTTTAAAATATTTTGAATATCTGAGAAATAAATGTCTATTATTTATATATGATTTGCATATTTTGGGGTCCCTCTATCACTGAAATATGAGCCTTAATATATGTGCGTATATGTATTGGACAAAACGTTTCATATTTTAAGCATAAACCTCTCGTTTTTTTAAGGAGACAGAGTCCATTTTGTTCACACTTAGTTATCTCGTGTGTAGGTTTTGCCAGTGTTTACTTAACAACATTTAAAAAGAAATATTACATAATTACCACATTGGCAAAAATTATTAAGAAAAATAAATATATATATAAATCTTGAAATACTTATGTTAGCGAGGATGTTATGAAATTGAAGTCGCCACTGTACTGATGAAGGACATAGACCGAAACCTTGGTATATACAGTTTGGTCTTTTGTCTGGATTTGACAAAACTGGTGTTATGGGTCATTCTTTATCTCTAACGCTTTGTACTGAGGACAAACCGCATTAAAATTCATATTTAAAGGGAGAGGTGCCTCTTTTGGTACATGTATATAATCCTACCGAAACTTTATGTTATATATATATATAAAGAGATAAGGGTCGCCTCTCCCGTCAAAATAGACGTCTAAAATCAGACGCCATCTATTGACCATCGCCGCAACTAACGGCCTCGGGTCGGTGACAAAGCCACAATACCAGCTTTGGCAAACTGAAAAGCGTCCACCTAGAGACCCGAGTCACCGACCCGAGGCCGTTAGTTGCGGCGACGGTCAATAGATGGCGTCTGGTTTTAGACGTCTATTTTGACGGGAGAGGCGACCCTTGTCTCTTTAGATCAATTTCCTCCCGGCAAAATTTCCATCTATATATAATGTAAAGTATAAAAAATCGAATTATAATATCTCAATCATTATAAATAAATTCTATGCTAAATTTTGTACATTTTTAATCAAATATATATATATGTCTTTTTTTTTTTCTAAAAAAATTCTAATATCTATTTTTAATATTCTATCATGATTTTTTTTATTATCCTCATTTTTCTTAAATTAGATAAAAAGCCAATCTCCCCTCTTTTTTTTTTTTGGAATGCTAAAGCTATTAGCAATGCATTAAAGAAACATATGGAAAATGGAAAAAAAATATTTGAATATTTTATTCAATTCTACTTCAAATAAAGAAAAAATTCCATTTATATATAAAAAAAGAAGTAATATTTTTGTTCTAAATCCCAAAAGAGAAATGCAGATTAAAGGATAAGAGGTTTTTATAAAAGTAAATATTAAAATAATATTTTTAGAATCATAAAAATGCACCTTGTCTTCTAAAGTTTTTTTTGTGCGCCTTTCATTGGGTTTTTTTGAACATTTATATTCTACTATAAACCGAGGGAGAAAACAAGCTAATAAGTTCAAGACACCGTTTTTCCTAAAATGGTTAAAAAGGGAGAGGTATTTATAAAATAATAAAAATATAATAATATATATATGTCATAATTTGCATAATATAC
Organism: Cordylochernes scorpioides; assembly: GCA_030710605.1. Classification (NCBI taxonomy): domain Eukaryota; kingdom Metazoa; phylum Arthropoda; class Arachnida; order Pseudoscorpiones; family Chernetidae; genus Cordylochernes; species Cordylochernes scorpioides. The sequence goes on along the minus strand of CP092881.1, from coordinate 8,818,742 downwards.
AAGATGTATAATTTCTTTTCGTCAAAATAAATATGTTAAATTGTAAATATAAAAAATCATCCATCTATAAAAAATGTACAAAAATAAACTTGGCAGACATCGCGGGTGAATGCTACGGCACGTCGCGGCTCACTTGGCTGGAACTAATTCTTGGAGATGGCATGCATAACGGTTGCACCCTTCCATTCGATCACGACATATATATATTTTGGAAAGGATATGCTAGCATGTTGAAGGCGTTGATGAAGTTGAAGACGTTTATGTGTATGGGGGAAGATCGAAGAATGTTGATTGGACAAATACAGATCCAAGTTCTAATATAATCTCGACATTATATGATAGATGGCGCAAGCCATCAGCAACTTTCAGTTGCACGATAAGGAAATGCCTTTTTCTTAATTTATGCAACTTATTCCAGTACAATATCACATTTGTACTATTTTTTTCACATTAGTCCTAGAAGCTTTATTTATTTTTATTAAATACCTACTTCTTCTTTGTTATCTATGAATAATTACAAAAATCCTACAGATCTATTAAAAATGCCATCAAAATAATGAAGCGAAATTTGTCTACCCACCATAAAATGTAACACTTCCATTTAAATAGTCCATGTAAATGTACATTTGATACTAGAGCTGTCTCTAGGGTAGTTAAGGTAATAACATTTATCCAAATTGCAGTTTGGAATTTTAACCATCTTTAATTATTTTAATTATCTCTCAGAAGATATTTTATCTCTTCGAATTTAACTTGAGCTCTTTCATCGTCTGTCTTTAATTTATGTGTTAGCAGACGATTTTATTAATCATTTTAAAATGCTGTGACAATATTAAATATATATGTAAATATGTAAATATTTTATATCTTTAAAATATTTTAAGAAAAAATAGAGAAAATATTAGAAATTAAAATATATATATATAAAAAAAAACCAATGATGGAATATATAACAAATATTAATATATGACATATATAATAATACAACATTATATAATAATGCAACATATTGTACATAACTACCTTGCGATTTCTTCTATCTTCTTATGTTGTTGCTTATTTGTTTAATGTATATGTTTATTCAATGCTCTTTTTCTTAATTGTTTTATTTATTTATTACCAGTTTCAAACAAGACACGCTATATCCGATCTGGGTAATTGCCCGTGAAACTATTTACAATAATTCATATTGTAGTAGAGTAGGTAACAGAATTATCAAAATAAAATAAACAATTAAGAAAAAGAGCATTGAATAAACATATACATTAAACAAATAAGCAACAACATAAGCAGATAGAAGAAATCGCAAGGTAGTTATTTACAATATGTTAAGCAATGATGAAAGTTGATTTAATGAAGTTATCTGTAATAATTAGTATCGTGGAGAGAGAAAGTTGATCAGTTGAGCTATTTACAATGAGTTATATTCTAAAGTAACTTATTAATTATTTACATTGATGTAAATCAAGTCGCATAGTTTATTTTATTTTTGACAATTCTGTTACCTACTCTACTACAATTATTGTAAATAGTTTCACGCGCAATTATCCAGATCGGATATAGCGTGTCTTATTTGTGCAACTGGTAATAAATACATTACAATTATTTATATATAATTTGGTATGTTCCAGGAACCTCTGGGTTAATAATGTTACAATGTATATACTCTCAAAAATGTATCAAATTAATTAAATTTTGCAACAATTAACTAATATTTTTCGTTACCATGAAAACTCCCTATATTTTGATATATATAATGAAAAAATATTTTTTAGGAAGAATTTAAAATGAAAAATAGATTACCATTTCAAATAATCAAAAAACTAGTTTTTAAAATTAATATTAATTATCTAAATATTTATTACATATTTCAAATAGCGATTAAAATGAATTAAATAGGAACACAGAGCAACAAAAAAAAGAAAAGAAGAACAAAAAATAACGAATTTCCTATAAAATTATCTAAAAAAACGCCATTGTAATTATTGAAGGAGGAGAGAGAATTTGGTTCATTTATATTCATCACAAAAAAAAAAATGTGCGCATACGACAGAAATCATTGCTGACATGTAAATATCGTCTGAAAGCCTTTTGCTAAATGACAATATGAGATTTTAAAAAATGATTGATCATTTTCTACCCTTCCTTTTGTATTGATCGAATTTTAAAATGATTGTTTTGTACTTGTTATTAAAGTTTAAAACATATTTAAAATTTATATATTTTATTCAATGAAGATCAAAATCATATAATCATCACAATTAATTATATATCTTAACAATATAACATTAAGTCAACAGTTTGTTTGGTCCCCAGTCCAATATTTTTATTTTTACAGACTAAATTATGAGATTAATTTATAAATGAAATATTATGTAAAACAATTAAACAACTCTATATATCCGTGATTTATGCATAAATATATATCTTAAATAGATATTACATTTATTTTTAATATATATATATATATATATATATATAAATTATTAATCCTTTAGTTTGATATTAGAAAAATTGCGACATAACATCTATAATTTCAATAAAAACGAATATTAAATTTTGTGTTCTTTCATATTCATAAAAATATAAATGTATTTGTGTGTATATGCTATTTAAAAAAATAATTATATGTTCTCTTTGAAAAGGAATATTATAAAAAAGCAAAATTACTATTTTTTCTGTGTATATGGAAATTCACGCATGTATTAAATAAAGCCTTTCCAATGAAATAGAGAATTTATTTTAAAATAATAAAATTGATAATTATTTCTTAAGTTTATTCTCTCAATATTCTTTTTTAAAAAATCTGAAACCGTTTTTTAAAGGTAAATAAATATCATAATATTTATCAAACGCTTAAAAACGAATATAATAATTCATGCATAAGACATAGGCGTTATAGCTATTATAAATTGGATAAACTTTTCTCAAATAATAAAAAAATATTGAACAAGTTTTTAAAAAATGGATATATGAATATTTATATTTTTAGATTAGTATATCGTTTTCTTTTAAATTCTATCTAACCTACTGGGATGGGAAGAAAATGGCGATGAAAAATATCCACCAGACGATGAAAAATGGGCAGTTTTTTTTCTGATGAAGGTTTTTCATGGCAGCAGATGATGAACGCCATTTTACCTTGGGTCATTACTCTGGGATCAATAAAAATTGGCGCCATTTGAAACTCTCGTCTGCTGTACTTATCTTTTGGCGCCAAATTTATATGATGCCAATTTAAGGGCTGAAACAAGTTTTTTTTTGTGGTTGATTTCTTTTCTATTTATCATCGTTATTTTGACATTTTAATCTTACTTTTATTTTTACTTGTTGAGTACTTACTGTTTGTAACTCTATTTTCGATATTAATTTAATAATATATTATTATTATATTTAATAATTAAAATGCATAAAATTTTATAATTAATATTAAATTATTCACATTTTCGGGTTACAGTTTATGTTTTGTATTTAGAATAAAATGCGCTTTTTTTATAAACACATACGAAGTGTTTCAAAAATTGAATTTAAATATTTTTATATAAAATTTTTATTTTTATATGTGCAAATAGGTTAAAAATATTCAGTAAATTTTATATAGGAGATATTAGAATATTAAGCACGAAATTTTCTTTTTCAAATAAAACAATATGCAATTAAACCTGTCCATAGCGCCCCCTCTTGGGACTCACCAAAATAGGGTAATATAGAGAGGGGATGCTATAGACAGGTCACTTTTAATGTAAAATGTTTACATTTTAATGTTTAAAATCGGGCGCTATAGAGAGGAAGGCGCTATTTAGAGGGAGGCGCTGTATAACGATTTGTTGATATTTATGCCAACAGATGACGCAAGCAATCAGCAAATTTTAGTTGCATGATCATAAGAAGTCTTTTTATTAATACACACACGAATATATTTGTTATATTAAAATATTATTCAAAATGTTAATTTTAAATATATATCATAGATTCAAATATTCTGTTAAGTCGACCGCTAGAGGTCGCGCTTTGTTTATAAAAACTCGTTGTTGTTGTTTCCCGATGGCCGGCTCAAATCGTTTGTACATTATGTAAATAATCTTTTGTTTTCCTTGTTCTACTCGCCTTAAGCCAGGCAGTACTTTTATAAAATTATGTTTTTTATATAGTCCTTAAGCTCAATTAAAGAAATCTCTGATCAAAACTATTTTTATTATTTGAAATGAAGGCGATAAAAACGTGGTGATTTTCTTTTAATGGTAAAAAACAAGCTTTCGGGCAAGAATGCCCTTCTTCAGGTTACAACTTGGAAATATTTTAAAACTATGGACATGAAAGATAGCCAAATAAAGTAGGTAAATAGTTCAGCTGGGGGGATTGGCGAGGTAAAACACGGAGTATTGGGGGTGGGAGGTCGATTTTTCGGTTGAAACTGGGCGTGCAGTGCGAGACCAAAGATTCAAGGACTAGGCGCTGATACTTGTTCCCGACGCCCTTGTAAACGCATACAGCGCTGTATTTTATTATTATACTTCAAAGATTTTTGCCACGACTGCATTAACATAGCATAATCCTCAAGATAATCAAATTACAACATCATTTCTTAAAATAAGATATATATATATATATATATATACATGTCACAATTTATAAACGTTACATGTCACCTAGCCCTAACCTTCAAAACATCCCATCTCAACCATTTTTACCCCTATTTGTAAATAATTTAAATGTGACGCTACCTTATAAAAAAAAAAAACTCTTCCATATCTCCCATGTATTATAAATAATCTAACCATTTTTCAATCTGTAACAAATGAATGAACAAAAGTTAAAATAAAATTCAGCTTTCTGACAAGAAGTAAGTCAGTTAAATAACCCGGGTCAAAAAACGGGGTGACCGACCAAAATAGATTTTTCCCCCCATCCAAACGTCTTGTCAGCCATTTTGCTATTACGTATCACCATCTAATTGGTGGAGGTCATTAGGTGACCCTCAGGTCCATGCCAGATGGGACACGTGACAGTTCAGTCAGCGTTGACAGAGAGAGGACATCAGAAGATAAGCAGGACTCATAGTCCAGTCCCGACTTCACGCTGGTGAATCTCCCATCTACTTCAAGACTTTTCGCCAACTTCCCATCAAACCTTGTGCACACCTCAAGTCACTCATGGTTTAAGAATCAACTTAGTTTAATCGTTTTTGTCTGGGAGCTTCTTGTTTCCGAAATCCATCGTGTGTCTTATTTAACAAAGGAGGAGCCGCTTGGCCATCGACTGCAAAAACCGAGTTGTAGGTCCTGATTAACTGTGTAGTTGGGAGGATTTATTTATTCCTTATTGGTGGACTTTCGAGATTACGACATATATATATAGATGGAAATTTTGCCGGGAGGAAATTGATCTAAAGAGACAAGGGTCGCCTCTCCCGTCAAAATAGACGTCTAAAACCAGACGCCATCTATTGACCGTCGCCGCAACTAGCGGCCTCGGGTCGGTGACAAAGCCACAACACTAGCGTTGGGAAACTGAAAATATATATATATATAAAATATTTTTTTTTTAGAGAAAATTTCGTGCGAATAGGATCTTTTAGAATTAGTTTACAATTTATTATTAATATATATATTCTGAAAATAGAGCAATTCATACTTATATCATTAGATAATAAGGTAGATAGAATATAGGATAAAAAGGTCAGGTGTTGATATTAAAATACAGATATTGAATTTAATTTTGAGTCGGAACAGCAAGCTAATTCTGGTGTTACTTTTTTTTTCTTTCTACTACTTTATTCTAACTACTTATTTATTACAAAAATAAAAAAACAAACCTCACATGTTTAAACTAAATAACAAATTTTATAAATCTTGAAATTCTCATAACGGTAATATGTATATAATTATGAAAAAGGCATCTCCTTATCGTGCAACTGAAAGTTGCTGAAATAAGGAGATGCCTTTTTCATAATTTATGAACCTTATCCTGGTACAATATCATATTCACATTTGTACTATTTTTTAATATATCTATATATATAAAAATGAATGTTTGTATGTTTGTCTGTTTGTATGTTTGTTTGTATATGTCCGGTATACAAATTCGCAGTAGTTCACTAATTCAAACCAAAATTTCCATACATAGGTAAAAAAATACGGGGAAGACGATAGGCTATTTTAAAAAATATATAAATCAATTATTAAAACTATATATTTTTAGTCAGAAAATGATGATGACGATATTGCTGTATCATCTTTGATTATTAGATACATAATTATATCGGGAAAAATTCCAAAAAGCAGAGACCACGGGTGAAACCAGTTCATTATTTTGTACGCAGGAACAAAATTATAACAGAAAAACATTCATTCGAGCAGAAAACAAAAGCCAGATCATCTTTCTATAAAAAATATCGCTTCTCAGACACAAAGTTTGGAGCGGGACGTTTCACAAAAGTAACATCCACGGTGCCAATTTATAATTGTAACGAATATTATTTGAATAAAAACATTTAATCGGGTAAAACCCGGGCGTTGCCCGGGTCATTCGGCTAGTATATATATATATATATTACGATTGAAAATAGATGCAAACAGTATATAATTACATTATTTACAAATTATTTACCATAATATTTAAAAATAAAAGGAAAATATAGATTATCCATAACAATAGAGACGTATAAATATAAAACGATAGATACATTTAAAATCTAATCTTATTTGTATGAAAACGCTATAATAATTTTCAAAACAAAATTTCCATTATTTTCTCAAACTTTCCTAAATAAAAGCACACGATTATTTTTCAGTAAAAGGAAAACAACAAAAGGAAACATTTGTAAACCAAAATGGCGGCTATAGAGGTATCAAGGGTCGATGCAAATTCATTTGTGGAACAATGGGATTAATTTCACACCTTGAGGAACACCAAACTAAAGGAGTCACCCTGGCACTGAATAATGGTGTGCAGCCGAGAGAATCCTCCCTTCAATTAATTACAGATTGCAAAAATCTTTTGGGATTGATTTGCTCACCCGATGGCATTACATCATCCGTAATTACATTTTAATTAAGCTAATTATCCAACGGATTTAATTAATGAACGTTTTGCCAGAATCGAATATGATGAAAAACTGACGATCATCCAAAAGATGTCTATAAGAGCTGTTATCATTTTTTTGTTATTGAATTCTAAACATTTCCTAAAGGCAAAAATTTTAATCTTCTTTTTTTTTACTAATTCTATATCTTCTTTACACACTGTGTTTTAATTAAAAATATTCATTAATTAATAACTTGGTGTAAACATGGATTAGAATTTTAACTCGTTTATAAGGATATTGATCTGGCAACACTGAATTCTATGAAAATATTCTATGATCGGATTGAAATAATTGATTTTTTCCTTTGAGGATTTTTTTTCGTTTTACTAATTGTCCTTTTCTTTATATATATACTATAACCTTTGTTCATATATATATATGTCCATATAGTTAATAATTATATTTATGAAAGAATTCATCCTGTCCTGGTGTGGAACTAACACCTACCCACATATTCTCATGCCCAGCAATGGCCGCATCCTTGCAGAAAATTGACATAGACCCAGAGCAGCAGCTTTACACACCCAAGATAGTGGACATTGCTGCTGCTGTGATAGAGATGTATGGAGACATCTGAGGATCTTCATTGGACACGACAACAACAAAGAAATCATCTTGACAATATGTAGAAAATGGGACTCAATACTAAATCCAAATCAGCATAAATAGGGCATACAATGTATTAACCATTTTGAAGATTGAATATTTTTTTCTTGTAATTACTGCATATTAGAATCGTTTTCTAAATTTGGAATTGATCAAATTCGTATGTTTTTTGTAGGTATAATTTTTATATTATGTCTTCAATAAAGGTTACTGTGTATAAAATATCATTCAGAATTATTGTCTGAATTCCGATATATATGCTAAAAGGTAAAACTTCCTTAAGTTTTGTCTCTCCATGAGTGTATTTATATATATATATATATATATGTTATAAATAAAGATGAATGAGATTTTCTGCTTGAATTTAGATCATGTTGAGGATTATGGTATGGTAATGCAGTCGTGGTTGATATCTTTAAAGTATGATAATGAAAAATAGTTTTGATCAGTAATTTAATTGAGTTAAAGGGATATATAAAAAAGACATAATTTGATAAAAGTAATGCCTGGCTTAAGGCGAGTAGAATAAGAAAAACAAAAGATTATTTACATAATGTACAATGGTTTTGAGCCGGCCAGCGGGGAACAACAACAATGAGTTTTTATAGGGGAAGAGTGACCTCTGGCAGTCGATTTAGCAGAGTATTTGTATCTATGATATTATAATTTAAAATAAAATAATATTTTTATATAACATATATATATATGTGGTGCTGAGCGCCAATTACCCGGGCTGTCCAGTACTCTAGTATTTATTTATTATAATCTTATATATATATGTATATAACGTGATATAAGATATAAAAAAACAAAAATATCTCAGAATATTACTATAACAAGCGCTATCATTTAAAACCACAAAAAAATCTGTGAAAATATGAAATTATTGAATTTAAAATGCTACAACGCCATCTAAAATAAAATTATTGAGAACACAGCTCATAACGACATCTATCTTTGAAAAATAAAATTATTGGGCACAACACCAAGCGCCATCTCTCTGTGAAAATGTAAAAATATTGTTTATGTTTAAGCGAAATACTTGTCTTTAAAAATGAAACAAAACAAAAACAATAATAACGATGTTAATTATGCACATCTATACACAAAAACATCTCACAAAGAATTTAAAGTTGCATAAAAAATACAACCTATTTGCATACAACCGATTTGCATATTTTCCATATTTAAAATTGTTGAATATGGAGAAACGGCATTACACACTGCCATCTTTAGTATATATATATTAAAACATTTAAAAAAATAAATAAATGAAGAGAGAGTTGATAGAAATGTTATTTTAAAGTAATATATCATTCTGTGTTGTGTATCAAATATATATATTTAATACAATTTGACCAGTATGTAAGAAGGTAAGGTTGACAGTCAATATCGCAGGTTCTATATCTCAGCCAAGAATCTGTCCCATATGTCACCTGCTGTCGGGGAATATCACGCAACGTCTCCAAACTTTCCCCTTTTTTTAGCCATCCGCTATCTATTAGCCGGGAGGCAAAGTTTGCCATACACACAACCTTTCTTCCTATCAACTTTATCTTGTAATAATATTTGAGCCTTAGAGGAAGTTTAATCCCTATAATATAACGGGAATATAAATATTTTTATGGCGTATTATGGATCGATATGTACGATTTGATTGAAAATATAGCTAATAATTAAGCCAATTTGAAAAAAATAACGATTAGTTGATATTTATTCCGATAGATGGCGAGGGCCATCAGTAAATTTTGATAACACGATCAGGAGATGTATTTTTCTTAATAAATCTACCTGATCCCAGTACAATTTCACTTTTGTGTTTTTTTTTGTAAACATAGTTTGGCGTTCTCGTAAGTTTAACGTGTGTCGCCTGATAATTTTTTTGATTGTAAAAAATTTGAGAAATTTCTAAATTTTCTATTTATGCTGTTAGTATCTGTCGGAAAAGACCTTCCCCCCCTAACTTTCAAAAAAAAAAAAATCTTTAAAGTTTGAGTCAAAAGTTAATCCATTGAATATATTTATATGCAAAAGGGTGTGCCTGGATCTGTGAAAGAAAAAAAAAACCAAATTTTTCTTTAACATATACAGATACGCCTTTTTATATAAATTCTTTAAAGTATTGGAATTATATTATGGTTTATAATTTTGGGTTTTTACCAACCCCCCCCCCAGGAATATGGTTATTTAAAATTGCGTGTTTAATCTGAAAGGATAATGGTTTGTAGAGAAGATTAATTTTGTACGTTTACTGAGTGTTTTTTCCAGTGTTACCAATAAATATACATTTTAGGATAAAATTTAAGGGAGTAGCAAGTCTTTGATTACACCAGTTATCTTTTATTTTTGAAGAAGACCAATTTTGTTCACACTTGGTTATCTCGTGTGTCTTCAATAAAGGTCACTGTAATATTTTTCAGAGTTATTGTTTGAATCCCGATATACATGCTAAAAGGCACAACTTCCTTAAGTTTGGTCCATGAGTGTATATTGGTTATCTCGTGTGTCTTCAATAAAGGTCACTGTAATATCTTTCAGAGTTATTGTCTGATTCCCGATATACATGCTGAGAGGTACAACTTCTTTAGGTTCTGCCCATGAGTGTATACACACTTGGTTATCTCGTGTGTCTTCAATAAAGATCACTGTAATATCTTTCAGAGTTATTATTTGAATCCCGATATACATGCTAAAATGTATAACTTCTTTTAGTTTTGTCCATGAGTGTAGTGTTTGACAAGAATTTCAAGGAATTTACTTTTAAAATATGAAATACTTCAATAGCAGGATGAAATTCTGGAATAAAATTTCACGCATACACAGCAAAATACATTTATTTAGTTATTACGTAACTTAAACGTGTCATTTAGAATTGTTATGAAAACATATTGTATAAAATATATTTGCATAATTTTCATATGCTGCTAATAAAAGATGTTTTATTTATTTATTTCAATTCAAAACGTTATGTCCCCCTAGGGACACTTGCGCTAAATGTACATACAAATATAACAAAGAAAATATTCAACATGGAAAGATACACAGAAAGTAACTTAGAAAGATTCATAAATATTATTTACATATAGAGATATTCTTTGAATTTTATTTGCAGTTACATCATTAAATTTTGAATATATACATATATACACACATATACACGCATACACCTATATATTGTTTACAACCACAAGATATGTCCAATATTTCCTTGAGATCGTTACATCAAAGACCATTTTTCTTAATGAAATCCAAAATATATTTTTATAAATAAGATGTGTTCAATGAAATGAATGAACAAGTTTAAATGTTCCTAAACAAGCAAGGATCAGAAACCTAAACATTTAAAGATTGCAGATAAGCAATAATTTCTACAAGAAATTTGAACTATTTTGGACGTGTATGATTCTTTTAAAAATAAATCAATTTTCTACTGTCCTTACTGCAATGATAAAATAATGGGAGGGCCTGGCTCATCAGTGTTGATACCCTCTCAGCGGTTTCGCCAGTCATATTATATATATAATAATTTATTTTTGAAAATAGAGCAATCCATTTATAAATATTTAAATAAAAAGGATTATATTGGATCAAAATATTGTCACTGAATAATTATTTTAAATATTCTGTGGTATATCATCATTAATATTTGCATAGTCATCACCCCTTACCATTCTTGTATATTATTACTTGTAAATTAAATTTTAGAAATAGTTTGCATTTTATAAATAAATTATTTTTACTTAAACATTTGTTATACTCGTTATCACTACCGTGACAATATCATTTATTTTACCAATATTTCAGTTGGCTGAACGCCAACCTTTATCAAGGTATTATAACATTTTAATGTGTGTCAACAACAAACTCAACTCAAGGAGTTTGTTGTTGACACACATTAATATGTTATAACACCTTGATAAAGGTTGGCGTTCAGCCAACTGAAATATTGGTAAAATCAATAATATTTTGATCCAATATATGTCTTTTTATTTAGATAATAATTTCCATACAACAAAAAAGATAAACTGTCAAGACAAGTAATAATCTGTAACTCAACAAGTTTATAATATCATTTGTTGGTTTGAAGTTTGTTTAGGAAAATAATATGGTTATATATATATATATATATATATATATATATATAATAATAATAAATAGTTATTTAATTTTATAGTCCAGTTTTGTATTAAGATTATCTTCACTATTATGATCATTTAAATCATAATAGTGAAGATAATCTTAATACAAAACTGGACTATAAAATTAAATAACTATTTATTATTATAATTAATTTAGATTTAGCTTGCTAATCTAATCAAATCTAATTGATATAAGTTATCATTATTATCAGTTTGCTCCTTAAGTTTTAAAATTAGAATCACTGTTATAATTTTGTTATATAGTTTCTACACTATATATATATATATATATATATACATCAACCATATTTGTTATTTAATTCTTGACGTTACAGTGTCTCGATGTCGCTATCCTCAGTCCTCCAAGAAGAATGACAGCAAATCACTGGAAGGTCGGGGAACTGACTAAATAATTGGTTGATATAACGCCTTATAATTTTACCAACAAGTTTAAGTATGCAAAACGACACTTGAAGTTACATCGCATGAGTTTCTTTTCAATGAAAAATCAAAATTTTATTTCAAGGTGAAATATTGACTATTTCTAACCTTTTTGGATGAGGTATGAAAGGGTGAATTATGAAGAGTAATGATGAACGGAAAAATAAAAGTGTCCAGGGATGGGAATCGAACCCACAAATACGTCCAGGGTAGCCTAGTGGACATGGCATCTGCCCGGTAAGCGGAACATTGTGGGTTCGATTCCCATCCCTGGACACTTTTATTTTCCGTTCATCATTACTCTTCATAATTCACCCTTTCATACTTCATCCAAAAAGGTTAGAAATAGTCAATATTTCACCTTGAAATAAAATTTTGATTTTTCATTGAAAAGAAACTCATGCGGTGTAACTTCAAGTGTCGTTTTGCAATCACAGGCCGTAGTGTATTATATTGTAAGTTTAAGTATCAAAATTCGAAATTATTTTAAAGGCGTAAGATTCTTTTTGAAAATAAACAATTTCTACTGCCTTTACTGCAATGGAAAAATTAATGGGAGAGCCTGGCTCATCAGTGGTGAACCCTCCCAGCGGTTTCGCCAGTTTAATCTACCATACCGCTGTTATATTGCATTTTTGGAACTTCCTTTCCAAGAGTCTAGCAACATTATCACTATAAAAGGAAGTTTCAAAAATGCATTATAACAGCGGTATGGTAGATTAAACTGGCGAAACCGCTGGGAGGGTTCACCACTGATGAGCCAGGCCCTTCCATTAATTTTTCCATTGTAGTAAGGGCAGTAGAAATTGTTTATTTTCAAAAAGAATCTTACACCTTTAAAATAATTTCGAATTTTGATAACAGATGGCGCGCTAGTGAATCATATTATAAAATTTTAAGTATCCAAGAATTCTACACACACAACCCAATACGTTTAAATATCTCAAATTTTACAAACCTGCAACAAGTTTAAATGTTCTACATATTGAAACAAGAATCCGGACAAACAAAGATGGCGACCAATTCAGAATTTACTTGTTTAACTTGTACGTCTCCTAATTAGAGGCCCCGCACAAGTCCGATTTATTTTTAATTAAAGATAATTAAGTTACGTGTGTGGAAACGCCCAACTGGCTGAGGAGTTACAGCTGACTTCTTGATGTAATTCTACTATGGTACTTCATTCGTTGGTTCAGAATACTACGAGTTGTCTAATACCCATAGAAATGTCATCAACTTCATACTCTCCATAGAAGTCTTCTTTGCACCAAATTAACTCTCTATTACCCGGACATAGATGCATAACACAACGAAGAGCATTTCTATAAAGATATCTTTTTGAAAATAGAGCAATCCATATTTGAATCATTAGATAATAAAAAGACATATTGGATTTAATAAAATATTTATTTGCCAATTATATTCGGTTGGCTGAACGTCAAAACTTTATCAAGGCATTACATTGTGTATACATTTTGTATACATTTGTGTATACATTTTGTATAAAATGTAATTATATTACAATGCACTAGCGCGCCATCTGTTATCAAATTCTAAAACTATTTTAGAGGCGTAATATTATTTTTAAAATAAAACAATTTCTGCTGCCATTTCAGTAAGGGCAGTAGAAATTGTTTTATTTTAAAAAGAATATTACGCCTCTAAAATAGTTTTATAATTTGATAAAATGTAATGCCTTGATAAAGGTTTGACGTTCAGCCAAACGAAATATTAGCAAATAAATCTTTTATTAAATCCAATATATGTCTTTTTATTATCTAATAAAGATTTATGTTACTGATTTGGGTAATTGAAAAATATTTTCTTTTATCATGTCTTGTTTACTACCCCGTGGAGATGCCACATGTCTGTTCCGTCTTAAAACGGGGACACACAAGTCAGATCAGATTTGTAGACGGAGATCTTCCCAACATGTAACATCTGAAAAAAGAGGAGACAATCCCATACCATTTACTCTCATGTATGGGAATCAACAACTTGTACCACAACTATTCTTAAACATGATACATGTGTTTCCATGACATTGTGTAATGACAAACAATAAATTAGTTTTTTAAAAAGTATTGTTTTGAAATGTGTGTTATCGTAAAGAAGTCTCTTTGATCGATACAATTTCATTTTTTTAGAACGTGTTGTTCTCAAGATTTGTGGATAATAAAGTCAAATCGGCATGTTTATTTTGACTATAAACATATTTGCATATTAAGTTATTCGCAGAATTTAATTTTGTTATTTAGTCTTGTTTGGATTTAGCGAGAAGATCTGGAGGGATATATGGTCATAAGAACTTAGAAAAATACGTCAAGAAAGCGTAAATTCACTCATGAACAAAACTTAAGGAAGTTGTACATTTTACCATGTATATCAGGATTCAGACAACAATAACTCTGAAAGATATTACAGTGACATTTATTAAAGACACGCGAGATAACCAAGTGTGAACAATATTGCCTCTGTCTTCTAAAAAAAAGACAATCGTCGACATCGAAGACTTTCCACTTCCTTACGTTTTGTCTATGAGTATATATCATATATATTGTAGCGTAGAAATCAAGTCTTTGTATATCTGGAGATGTGAAAGTATTTATTGATGACGTCACCACGGCCATTCTACAAATATAATATAATATATATTAATAACATTAATATAACAATATTAACCCCACTATCTACCGCTAGGGAATCTTGAACAAGCAAGCAAAGAAATATTTTAAAGATTATTTCACAAATACAGAGTAATATATATTTTTATAATCTGTTGGATATTTTCATTGAATAATATTAATAAAAATGAAAATAGTTGTATTTTTATTTTTATTATTTGTAGCGCAGTTTTTCGTTTACTTCATTTATGAACCTCAACTTGAATAATATTAAATTAAATAATAAATTATTTCTTCTCCACAATATAATAATTTTTGATACTAACTGTTATAAAATGGTACCTTGCATTTGCGTTTATTTTTAACGAAGATGCATGCTACCTTATATTGAAATTGCTAGGTCCTGTGATAATATAGAAATTATACAGAATATTATAATATTTGAATAAATATTCGTTTTTAATAGTTTTATTTCTTAGATGGCGCGTTATTGCCACATAATTGATTATTGCTTAACTAGTTTTGTCCCGATTGTTTGAGAAAATGCATTGTTCACCCAAAGAAGGCATATCCTGACCACGAGCACATGTGCTTTTTAGATGGCAGAGCGCCATCTAGTGGAGCAAAAATAAACTAAACGTTTATTTAACTTCCTCCGTGATATTTGGCCAACCCAATTTCTTGATAAATCAAGAAAAGCCATCCACGAACGCGTTTCGCGATGTTGGCGCTCGTCAGCGTGGAGTAGGCTGTACCACTACGACCAAAAATATTTTTGGTAGTTTAACTGTCCTATAAACTTCTGTCCATTTTTTGCTCCAATACCATAACTAATATTCCATCCTTCAGTATAGTATATATAATCAGAATCGTCCAATACAGTATTAGAGCTGTAAAAAGCGGTCTGGTGGATTATATTAGCGAAACTACTGGGAGGGTTCACCACTGATGAACCAAGCCTTTACAATATATTTTTTATAACAGTAAAAACAGAAGAAGAAATTCGGCTCACCAAGCCAGGGACGATATAGGCAGCAATGCCCTTGCGTCCCCTCTAGCGTCACACAGCCCGAAGGAATGATGCATTCTCCATGCATCGAGCGGCCTTTGGTAGGCCCCTCGCGCCCGCAAGTATGGTCCGGCTACAATGGGGTTGACCATTCACCCACAGGCGACTCCGAGAGTTCATTGGCAAGGTTGCTGACCGAGCCCTCTCGTTCGGACTTAGTCCAACCCGTCCTACGCTCCAATAGGACTCCCCCCCCCTTTAGCCCTCGCACCCTTACCCAGTCCTCCCTGAATCTGCCGTCGAATCAAGGACCTCTGAGGTGCCGAGGTTGACGCGGGGAAACCAACGCGGAGGCGGGGGGGGGGGGGGGGGGGGGGGGGTGGTACTACTGTATGCACCCCTTGGTTTTTCATGGTGCGCACGGCAAGGACGCTCCCAATGGCGCACACACAGAGCGAAGACCCAAGAGTTCAAGACACGTGCGCCTCGTTTTCGCAAGGACGAACACGCAGAGACGCCTCTCCACTCACTCCCCTCTAGAGTGACCGTAGAGGGCGAGACCCACAGGGTCTTCCTTCCCCGCAACAGTAAAAACAGTAGCAAGTCTGTTCTATTTGAAAAAAAAAAGACTTTTTGTCTGAAATAAAAAAATGGTAAAACGACATTTGAAAACTATCCCGCATGTGTTTCTTTTCAACGAAAAATCAAAATTTATTTCAAGGAGAAATAACGATTATTTGAGGTATGAAAGGGTGAATTGTACCTCATCCCAAAGGTTAAAAATAATCGTTATTTCTCCTTGAAATAAATTTTGATTTTTCGTTGAAAATAAACACATGCGGGATAGTTTTCAAATGTCGTTTTACAATCACAAGCCATATTATATTGTAATGTAAAAAATGGTATTGTGGCTCATTCTTCATCATTACTAATAAAGTCTTTTACTGGGTGATGAACATAACACATTGTTCTTATGTATAATTAAAGGGAGAAACGTCTCTCTAGGCATAAAGGAACATATAAAATCAAATTCTAAATCTATTCCAGAGAGAAACTATAAAAATTTCCAAATATTTTTTATAAAATTCGAAACAATTTTAAACGCGTAAGATTCTTTTTGAAAAGTAAACAATTTCTACTGCCCTTACTGCAATGGAAAAAATTAAAGGGAGAGCCTGGCTCATCAGTGGTGAACCCTCTCAGCGGTTTCGCCAGTTTAATCTACCATATCGCTGTTATATTGCATTTTTGAAACTTCCTTTTATAGTGATACTGATGCTAGACTCTTGGAATGGGTATTTTAGAAGAACTATGGACATAAGCCAGACCCTTCCCTTTAATTTTTACATTGCAGTAAGTGCAGTAGAAATTGTTTAATTTCAAAAGGAATCTTACGCCATTAAAATAGTTTCGAATTTTGATAACAGATGGCGCGCAAGTGCATCGTAATATAAATATTTTTATAGCGTAAGAGGCGATAAGAAAAGAAGGAAGAATTATAGAAGGCCATATAAAACAGCATATCCGGAACTAATATAGCTATCATATCAATCATGCCATATAAAATATATCCATTTTCTTTCTCCAGGTGTAAAATACGCTGTGTCAGGGAAACTCGCTGGAAAAATCCAGAATAAATATTTATATATCCCATATTTCGTATAAAGGGGAGGGGATGATATTTTTATTCACAAAAAAAGGAAATATACAATGGTATAATATATCTTTTCACATCTATTTAATGGATATTTGACGTGGCGCTAGGTAAAGATATATATTACGTTTTTAGAGGACATATTTACGCAGAAATATGCAAATAGAGTTAGCCCATTATATATATATATATATATATATATATATTTTTTTTTAATATGCGAATAATGTGTCTGGGATATATTTGTATAATTTAAATAGATGAGAAACTCCGCCTTTGCCGGTCCCAAGCCCGGATGAAAAAGGAGGAGGGGGAGCAGTAACAAGCTCACTAAAAACCTGGGCTCAGCTGGCTCGGCTGATAGTACCCTGTAAGGACTCATAATCCAGGGATACAGGATGAACAGCGTCTGTACTTGTATGTTAGGAGCGGCTGCACATGGTGTCTGTTCCTCATGTCAGAGGCGGCCATTTCTTTTGGAGCTAAGTCAGTGGCCTGCCACTGAGTAGTGCTCTCAGTCTTAATGACAAAGGCGGATGCATTCTACTTCACCCAGTGTGGAGATAAGAAAGAAAGAAGAAGAAATAAATGAGAGATTTAACTCTCTGAATTTGTCAAAACTGGTGTTGAGGGACATTCTTTGAGAGGAATCTGCGTGTAATATGTAAATAATATATCAACAGAAGACAATATTTTGGCTTATTATTCTGAGAAAGAGAGAGAGACGTTCTTTCGTACATTAATCATTCTCCTATAAAATTATGGTGGTAATTAAAAATCATAAAATAGTGTTTTAAACGTAACGTTTTTTTGCTTATCCCTAGTATAAGTGGCACAGGCCATGATAATCTTGGTGGGTAGAAATAAGCGACTGCTTTTACTGTAAGTACACCACATGTCTACACATGTGAAAAGTAGTTCGACTTTGCACTTACAAATATGCCAGAGCCCCGTTTGGTTAATTGCACTCGCTTGTGGGGTTGGACTTTTGCAAGAATCGGGGGCCATTGGAGCATTTTTTTAAATCAGAAAAAAGTGCCCATACGGGAATAGAACCCGGGTCGTAGCGGTCGAAAGAAAAAAACGTAACCTGAAAAATGTCATATACATATATTAAAAACAAAAAGGCATATCCTGACCGCCTTCAAATTAGCATTTTTTAGATGGCAGAGGGCCATATATACATTCTATATACAGTTAAGAGCGTCATTCTTAATCAGTCATCTCTGTCACCGTTTTTTTTTTTTTGGAATGGCGCCCTCCTATTTGTTGGCTACGGTCACGCCACCTTTGCCCCCCCCCCCCATCATGCCCCCCCACTCGCTTTTTGGTTTTTTGTAACTATTGTGTTGGAGCGGGTCACTCCCTAAATAAATGCATATATTAGATAATAACCAAATGGAATCCTCTCTTTCTTTTCCCCAGTAAGAGACGCCTACGGAAGCCAACAGTACATAGACAGATAAAACACATAGGCTATAGTTATTAACTAACATACGCAATTAATTAAGGCGCCAATTTATAATTGTAACAAATAGTATTTTAATCAAAACATTCAATCGGGTAAAACACGGGCGTTGCCCGGGTCATTCGGCTAGTGTATATATATATAGACATAGGACGACTCTCCCGTCAAAATAAACGTCAAAACTAAACGCCATCTATTGACCGTCGCTGTAAACTAGTGGCCTCGGGTCGGTGACAAAGCCACAACACCAGGTTTGCCAAACAATTACTACCTATAATATAAGTGTCATACATAATTCTCTATCATTATTAAAATTAATTATCTATCATATTTTATCAAAATATTGAATAATTTTAACGGCTTGCCAAATGTTTTAATTTTTGTTTGCCCCTGACGATGACAAAATATTTTTGTCGAAACGTCGAGATAATAAAAAGATTTACTGGCCGAAGTATCTTTAATTTCAAGAAATATTAATGCCGGCGGCCAGGCAGCCTCTATCTTTACGATATTATACTTTAATCTTTAAACTCTTTTATTTTTATCATAATTATTATATAAAACCTTTTAACATATACAAATATATATATTTTTTACACTATTCCATCATATTTGCTATAGGATTATCTACCATGTGTTTTTTACACTTGAGAGTAAAGCCTATATAAATTCAACCGCTGGATCACAAAGGACTCCACTCAGGAAGAATTCTCGGAAAGTTTCAACAACTGCCTTGAAACCCGATACTTGTTTGAACAGAGTTTATTCGAATTTTAAAGTTAGAGAACACACATCTCCTACACTTGAGACCCTACCATGATTGGTTTGACAATAACCCCTGGTCGCTCCTGGAGGTGGTCTCTTATTGGAGGTGAGAAAAATTAACTTTACCTAAGTGGTCGCTTATGAGAGGTGAACGCTAATTAGAGGGGTCGCTCATGAGAGGTGAACGCTAATTAGAGAAGTCGCTCATGAGAGGTGAACGTTTATTAGAGGGATCGCTTACGGTATATTTGTCGAAAGGTTGTAAAAGTGAAACTTCTCTAGCCAAAGTCCCTCTTATTAAAAAAAACTATATTATCACGGGGGTATTCCAATTTTAATTTGATCAGACTTTTATTGCCCCCTTAAAAATTTTCTCTCTTTCCCATTTTTTAAACCCCACAAGATATAATAAAAATGTATATTAAACAATTTATAACATTACTAGCGCTATTACATTTTACTAGCAACATTGTTACATATCTCTCTCTCTTCAAATATTAAACACCTAACAATATATAAAACCAATACCAAATCTTACATACATTTACATTAGATAGTAAAAAGGCATATATATTGGATTGAAACCAATATATGTTTTTTTTTTAATTTAATGATTCAAGTATGGATTGCTCTATTTTTAATACATTTACATATGATACATTTTACATATACAGATAAATTTTACATATGTACAAAAGACTAGCTCCAAATAGAATCCGAGGGAAAATATTTAATTAAGACAAACAGATACAAGAAAGGGAAGAAAGAAAAAAAAAGAAGAAGGGGGGGGGGGGGGGGGTGTTGAGATGTAGAAAGAAGTGTTCAAACAACACGGGCGCCACCTGGCGATGATGATGATAACACAAAAAGATGATGATGCCCGCCGAAGGCAAATATTTGGATAACACTTATTTCTGGCGGCTCTGGTGTGTAAAAAGGCAAACGCCCTTATTGAATAATCCTTCTTTACATCTGGATATTTACATATGAGATCAATGGTGTAAATAATTCAGAGATTGGCTGAAATCCCACATCTTCTTAGTTTATATATTCAATATCTGTTTGGTGTTTCTGTAAAGAACTGTGTGTGTGGGACTTAAATAAAGATTCAATATAGTCAAGACAAATGTTTATATCTTGTTTAGGAAGGAATTTATAGATCGATTTCTTAATTCATATTTATTTATTTCTCCATGTTTATTTGACTTTTGAATCATATCTATGATTTTAATTTTATTTTAATTTGACAAATGACCCGGCTTTGTTCGGTTTCAATCAATGTTTTTCAACCAATATTGCTTTAAAAATAGTTTTATGAAACTTAGAACGATAACATGCCATCTATAAAAAAAAAAAAAAAAAACATTTAGACACGAACTTTACCTTTTAAATGCAAAAAATTACATGTAATTCTAATATTCCAAAAGCCTATACTCATCGTTTTCTTCAATACCAAACTCAGATTCCATTCTATAAATGTCGGAAATATAAACAGAATGTTCCAATACGATAGTATGGTGGAATAAACTGCCGAAACCGCTGGGAGGGTTCACTACTGATGAGCCAAGCCCTCCTAATATATATATTATCGCAGTAAGGACAGTAGGATATATTTCATACATGTTTTTATGGTTTGTGATTTCGAATGTGCTTAAATTGAAGAAGTTAAGCGTCGTTATAGTTTACCCTACTACTGTAGAAGGGCTCCAGGCCCGAAAGCTCGAGTTAGTTATATCATTTTTGCAAGAAACTCTTCTCTGGATAGAATATTTCTTTCAATTGAAGAAGTTACTCTATTTTTCTTATTGATGGTTTTGTTTAAAACTTACTCCCAACTGGTGTCTCATGCATGAGAATATAGCTTTATAATACATATTTACGATTGCATATTTTGCGACTGCTGTGTTAGAGATGCATGGAGATGAGGCACTTCATTGGACAGGATAACAACAATACATATTTAGCTATGGATTTATTATAGGGAAATAAGCCTGTTAAAAAGATATTAGCTCGAAATATTGCTTTTTAAATGTACACTCATGGACAATGGTCATCTGTTTTTTGTTCAAAAGAGACAAAGCAATTTTTTTCAGACTTGGTTATCTTGTGTGTCTTCAATAAAGGTCACTGTAATATCTTACAGAGTTATTGTCTCAATCCCGATATACATGGTAAAAAAGGTAAAACTTACTTAAGTTTTATCTCTCAATGAGTTTATATAATAGATACTCATTATATAAAGTAACTTTCGAATCCTTTCTAATAGAAACATTTAGCGAATATAAGATTATATGAAATTTGTTGTTATATAAAATATATTTATGTTTGTATTTATTG
>CP092881.1:8780581-8796512 GCA_030710605.1 Cordylochernes scorpioides | reverse complement strand
AATTGTATAGAAATAGTTTTATGATGCATTAGTACGTCATCTGTTATCAAAATTCGAAACTATTATAAACGCGTATGATTCTTTTTAAATAGTATATATAAAATGTAAATATTATCCTTTTATTTTTAAATAAAAAAAATATTTAATACATTCCTGGACAAAACTTAAGGAAAATTCTTTGATCGTTGCCGGTCATCAGTTTTTTTTTTGTAGGAGACAGAGGCAATTTTATTCACACTTGGTTATCTCGTGTGTCTTCAATAAAGGTCACTGTAATATCTTTCAGAGTTATTGTCTGAATCCTGATATGCATGGTAAAAGATAAAACTTCCTTAAGTTTGGTATATGAGTATATATTGATGAAAATTATATTAAAAAAAATATTTTACGGCACAACTTTTATTTTAAAATATAAATAAATATAACTATTTCTAAAGCCCTTATCCTACAATGATTATAAATTGAAAAAGGAAGGGTATGACTCATCAGTGGTGAACCCTTACAGCTATCATGTCATTTTTAGATATATAATATATTGACAATAAATATATAATTTCTCTAAATTTCAAAACAATATTTATTATTGATATTAATAAATATGAAACATGGGTACACGAATAAAAATATACTGATGTATAAAAAACTTTTAAATAGGAGAGGAAATAATTATTTAAAAAATAGATAGAATTTAAATAAATAAAATGCATATCTAAATATATTTTATAATTATTGTGTATTTTATTTATGTATAGTAAAAAATCATTCTGCAAAAAATCTATATAAACGAGATATATAATAAAGTATTTTTCATATATTATATAGGACTTTGGTAGCAATTTAAAAACTATGTCAAAGATGGAAGAAAGGTTTATAGATTTTTCGATAAATTCAATTTGAAAACAAGGAAGAGAAAATAAAATATATTTGTGATTGATAAGTATTGTTATATTTTTACTTTAAACGCACGCAACGATTATCTTTTCGTTTAAAAAAATTATGGATTATTTTGCCATAAGCTATGTATTTGTTAAAATGTTAAATCTTTATTATTTAAAAATTCTTTTTATTAGAAAATATTTTCGTGTTAAATATTTTCTAACCCTTATAACAATTTTTAATTTATTTTAAAATATTATATTTTTGCCAAAAATTGTTTCTTGTTTCAAAGAAAATTTTCAAAATGGCGATTCTTATTAGTTTTATTTCAGACGAGAAAAAAAAAAAGGCGGGAATAATTTATAAATTATTAGATTTCAGTAAAAATAAAAATCCCTGTTATTAAATTTATTTTCTGAAAAAAAAAAGAATATATTGCAAAATTTAATTTTCTTCACTTTTAATTTTCTTAAATATATTTTTAAATAAAACTTTTTGGTAAAAAATCTTCATTTTTAAAATTAATAAATATATTACACTTGAAAGCCTTTTTAATTGATTCTGAAAATTAATTAAAAAAAAGGAATAAAAAATTGAACAAATTAAATAGCAATAATAAAACTTTGTGGTATAATTATTAGCATTTTTATATTATACAATTGTTTTTAATTAATTATAAAAAGTCAAAGTAAGCTTAAGGCTGTCCTAAATAGTAACACTCATTATAAAAAAACGTTAATAGGCTTATAGGCACTAAGTAATTTATATATTTCAAAGTGGTTATAAATAGGTATTGTGTGAAAAAATGGTACGAAAGTGAAAATGTACTGGGATCAGGTGAATAAATTAAGAAAAATGCATCTACTTATTGTGCAACTAAAAGTTGCTGATGGCTTACGCCATCTGTCGGAATAAATCTCAACTAATCTTTGAATTTATAATTGTAATATACCTTATATAATAATATTATAATATACTCTGTTTAATTAATTTATTTTTGATTGTTTGGATTTAGCAGAACTGTAATTATTGTTGTTGTTATGAATATATTAAAAAGTAATCAAGTTAAATATATTTAAAATATTTGCAGAGTTTCTTTATTAAGGTATCGGGAGGCAAGCTTTCACGTGCTTATTATTATTATTAATAAAGACACTCTGCAAATATTTTAAATACATTTAACTCGATTATAATATTATTTGTATCAATATTAAAAAGTGTATGTTTAACATTAGAAATATATATAATTAAAATTTGTTTCTTAATTTGGTAAAGTATATTTATATATTTAATCGAAGGAACATTACAATAATTATTTAAGAATTGGCCAAATACCCATTCTTGTTTAATCAATAAAATTAATCAGGATTTCCTCGAAGACCAATTCTTTTTGGTTGTTGAGGTACAGCTTGTACCACGCTGAAGAGGTACACCATTTTTATATAAATAACTAGTAAAGTTTTTTTTACTAGGTTGATGCATAGCTCATCGTTATAGTCCACAAATAAAGGGAGAGGTGCCTATTTTGGTATATGAATATCATCCGCATGCAACTTCATGTTGCACGTGATACTCCTGTGGAAGGACTGACAGGTCCGAAAGCTAGAGAATAAAAATTTGAGCAAGAAACTCAGCCCTGGAGACTTTATTTTCTTTATAATATATTTGTATGTTAAGTATTTTTTGAAATTACTAGTCGTGTATATAAATTATAAACGAAATCATATACCACAACAAAATATAAGTACGTACTATATATAAAAAAAGTGTTAATTATACCCAATATTCAAAGATATAAAACAAAAATAAAGAAAATCATAAAACGTAGATATTTATAAATATTATTTAACTTCAAAATTAACAATAAAAAATCTATTTATTTTGAATCACTTGCATATAAAAAATTACAATATTGTATACATACTTTATATTCGTAAATCGTTATTAATATAAATATTACCTCAATGTTCATAAATGATGTTGAATTTATTTATTACAAAATGACTAATTACATATTTTCGTGAATATACATTTAAAAATATATATACTTCTTCATATATCAATTATCAATATTCGAAACTATTATAGACGCGTATGATTCTTTTAAAAATAAAACAATTTCTACTGCCCTGATTGCAGTGGAAAAATTAATGGAAATTGCAGTAAGGACAGTACAAATTGTTTTATTTTTAGAAAGAATCATACGTGTCTATAATAGTTTCGAATTTTAATAACAGATGGCGCGCTAATGCATCATATATTAATTATATATAAAGATATATTTCACATAAATAAATCCTCGTAAATTTAACGTTAGATTCAAATTAAAATATAATAATCAATACTATTATTTTATGCAAGACGACATGAAATATATAGTAACAAAAATACTGCAATACAAAAATTATAAAAAACTTACAAGACTTCTAATAAAAAGTTTGAGAAAAAGATTTCATAATTTATTAACATATGATGAATGGTTGTAATATTTTGTAAGAAATTCTATACAAAAGGTGTCTTTCATTCACTAAAAAAAGTCAAAAGAATAACAAAAAATACACCACACGCTATCACCGAATTATTCTTGTCCAAAGTTTTTGTGGACTAAATAATTAAAAGTCCTGCCCTCTGGTGGAAGTCAAGCGAACTAGATAATAAACATTAATGGACTATCCATTTAATGTTGCTTAAACATCTTTCACCCAGTCTCCACCCAATATTTCAAAACTTCCAAAAGAAATACATTACACGCAATCTACGAAAAAATATTTCTTAGCCAAACGTTTTTTTTAATCATTTCATTTTTTTTATTTAGTAGCAGACGATTATCTAACGTACTTCGTCTGATAAGAAAATAAATGGCGCCAAATTTATATTAAATATTAGCGAAATAAAAATAAATATATTTTTTATATCCAAAAGATAAAATGTTAAATTGTTTTCACCAACTATCTTTTTTTTTCTCTATTCATTTTTTCCCTTATATATTATTATTATTTATTTTCTTTCCCCCCAAAATATTGATAAATATTTACTTTAAAATGCTTTTTTTCCTACCAGAAAATTTATTTGGAATGCATTTATAAAAGGAAATGTATTGAAATAAAATTCATTTTTTATCTATTTGCGATTAATGGGTTCAGTTTGACATATTTGTCTATTTTTTTTTTAAAGTGAATGCATATGACAAAAAAAAAAAAAACCAAACAAACGAAATTTCATTTAAAACTATTCAATAAATCAAAATCTGCAGAATTTCGATTTAAAACCTAGCTGTGAGAGACTAGAAAATTTCAGTCTTAAAACCAAATTGATCAAACTACTCTCTCTCTCTCTCTCGTATATACACTCATGGACAAAACATAAAGAATTTGTACCTTTTAGCATGTATATCGGGATTCAGACAATAACTCTGAAATATATTACAGTGACCTTTATTGAAGACACATGAGATAACCAAGTATGAACAAAATAGCCTGTGTCTCCTTAAAAAATATATACGACCGACGATATCAAAGGCCCACCACTTCCTAGATAAATCAAGAAAAGCCATCCACTAACGCTTTTGGCGCTCGTCAACGATTCTATATTCTATATTTGACTACTTCCATTAGAGGTATGATTGAAGAAGGAAGCCTCACAATGAGCTGGCTAGAAAGGGTAAAAAAAACGACCAGAAGTTCACTAGATGAGAGTGATAGTCATTAACTAGAAGTATATATCCACAGTTTCCTTAGGCATTCAAACCTTGTATTCATCTATAAATTCAGACTATATTAGAAATCAGCCTTATATGCAATAGTAGAGCTTTCTGATAGAATTAAACTGGCGAAACCGCTGTGAAGGTTCACTACTGATGAGCCATGCTTTCTTTTATTTTAAATTTTTTTATCATTGTAGTTTAAAGTCTATAATGAAATTATTTCAATTATAAATATTAAAGTAACTTTTTAATTTGCATAAATTCGGTGATAGATGGCGCTACGATGCTACTATTTAAAAATATCATTTACATATATACATATAATAAAAAGGCATATTGTATTGAATAAAAATATTTTATTTACCAATATTTCGGTTGGCTGAACGCCAACCTTTGTCAAGACATTACAAATATTGGCAAAATAAATCTTTTTATTTAATCCAATATAAGCCTTTTTATTATATAAAGATTTAAATATGAATTATTCTATTTTAAGAAAAATATAAGCACATATATATATTTACATATTTACATTTTAAAGTTTATACATTCCACATTGCAATTCTTATATATATAATTAATTGTTTTCTTGGATTCAATTAACAAAGTCAATTCGTGCTGAATTTGCATTTTACATTTTCAAAGATAAAAAAAAAAAGAACATGTAAAAAATTGTAAACTGAACTGAACAACGCATTAAAAAGGTTTTACAGAAATAATGATATGCAAATGAGGCTCTCAGTCAGCGAAGTGTAGTTTTTACTTTAATTTTGCGACTCAATTCAATTTATTTTATTTCAATCTAAAATGCTTACATTAAAACTGCTCATACACGTAAATAAGAAAATTAAATATAAAAATCTCTCAACTGGAACTCTCATCTCTTCTTAATTGACGTGGTCTTGTGGTGTTATTTATACTGAATACACTTCCTTTTTTACATATTGGTACTTATATATATATACTATAGTATATATACGCTATATATATTAATATATCTCAGGATATGTTATAAAATAAATAAATCTTCCAGGGTTAAGTTTCTTGTTCAAATTTTTATTTTCAAGCTTTCGGACTTGTCAGTCCTTCAACAGGAGTATCACGATAATAATTTTATGATATTTACTATTTTTATAAACAAATTAATTTTTACATATTTAAATATTTATTTAATCGTAGAAACTTTCTCCTTGGGATATTAAAAATATAAAGTTAAGTGCCAGGAGAAAATGTTTTTTATATGGAAAGCTCGTGTATTCGATTAATAAAAAACATTTTCTCCCGGCACTTAACTTTATATTTTTAATATTTAAATATTAATGATATATCAGGATATGTATTTTTTTATCATTAATATCAACAACACCTGACCTTTTTTCTAATTTTCTTACTTTTTTCACATGTTTAGTATATTTATGCAACTTTAGCCTTAATTGTCAATTTATTGATTTCTCAGGAAGCCTCTAGAACAAAATATTTGGTCGTAGAGATGCACCACGAGGGCCAACAGCCCAAAACGCGTACGTGGTTAGATTTTCTTGATTTATCTAGAAATTGGGTTGACCAAATATTATTTTGGAACAAGTTAGATCAACGTTTAGTTGATTTTTGTTCTATTAGATGGCGCTCTCTGCCATATCTTTATATATATTGGATGTTTTTGGTTAATCCAGGTGTCTAGGTGAGACATTAGTATTTCTGAAACTACAAGATGGTTATCGTTGTCCTAACTTTCTGTAGTATTTCATCTAAAAAACTCCAATAAATCTTCTCTCATTTCACCCAGGGGACTCTACATAAGGTTCCATCACGGACAAAACTTATAGAAGTGGAAAGTCTTTGATATCGCCGGTTGTCTATATATTTTTTATGAAGGAGACAGAAGCCATTATGTTCACACTTGGTTATCTCGTGTCTGTATATAAAATACTTTTCGTAGTTATTGTCTGAATAGACTAAAACCATATTATACAGGTTGTAATTATTTCAGAAATTGCCAAAATAGCGTTGGTCCATATGGGAATAGTGTAGGCGTATTTAGAGGCTTGCCTAAAACTAACCTAATGCCATTTCAGAACAAAAAAAAAAAAAAAAAAAAAAAAAAACGGTATTCACTAATTAATTAATTAAATCAATTAATCTCTTTCCACCCCCTCGCACATAATAATCCGATAATGGAATTGAGGAGAAGGAAATTATTTAATAAAACGTGCGGTCAAAAGTCAAATGTGATTTAATCAATTATCACTGATGATTTTCATTAAGATCAATGCCAGAGGTTTTATTTCTGTTGGTTCTTTCAGTATTTTCTAAAAGTTTCAATTTGAAGGACGTGCTCCCCATGAAATGAACTAATTTTCAACTTTTATTGACAATATTAGTGTCATTTCTCTGATAAATTCTTATATTTTTAGAAATAGAGCACAATCCATTAATAGATCTCAATATTTGAAAGAGGAAAAATAAAATCAGGTAAAAAGTTTCTTTTAATTTTGAATTTGCAAGCTTTCGAGCAAATATACTGTTCTTCAACGGGCTGATATTCTATGTACAATTCTGGGTAACTATGGCTCTCACATAAAGATCTCAATATATAAATATATAGGATAACAAATAATTTAAATACACCTATCCCCCGATTTACACGGTACTTGTTTTACACGTTTTCGCTTTTACACGGTTTTCCAAATAAGTTTTTTTGTTTGTTTTTATCGCACTATAATAAAATGCGATATTCTACTCTATACTACCTATGTTGAAAAGAATATTGGGAGGCTCTGATTCATGAGGGGGCGAACACCTATTCAGATTTGACAGTTTAATATACACCTATCCCTCGATTTACACGTTTTTCTCAGGAACGTATCTACCGTGTAAATAGGAGTATAGGTGTAATATATTTAGATCTAATATATGCCTTTTTAATTAAATACTTATATAACAGATTCTTTAATTCTTAGAATTAAGTAACATTTCGGATAGAAAATGTTTTTTATTCTCTCGACGTTCCGACTAAAATCCTTTATCCTCCTCAGGAAAAAATAAAAATTAAAGAATTTAGCAAAAGACGTTAAAAATTATTCTCTTCTTCAATTCTTAGAATTAAGATACACTTCAGCAATGTGAATGTTTTTTTATTCTCTCGACGTTTTTCGACCAAAAATCTTTTTTCCTCTCTCTCTCTCTCGTCAGAAAAAAAAGAAGAAAATTAAAGAATTTATCAAAAGGCGTTATAAATTATTCTCTTCAAAAAAAAAAAAAAAAAACAAACATTAATATTGAGTATAATTAAAAGTATCAAAATTCAAAACTATTATAGACGCGTATGATTCTCTTTAAAAATAAACTATTTCTACTTTAATTTTTAAAAAGAATCAACACGTCTATAATAGTTTTGAATTTTGATAACAGATGGCGCACTAATGTATCAAATTAAAAGTATATTATAAGGATTTTATAGATTCAGGGAATCAGCATCTTGTCAACATTTTCATTAATATTCTTAGAAGACATCGCTCTGATAAATAGCTTTATGTGAAGTAAATTTAAATTTTAACCCAGAAAACTTACAATAATTTCATCATTTAGATCAGTGTCGGGCAACCTTTTTCGAGTTGCGGCGCACTAAGCTTAATTTCTTTTTTTCGCGGCGCACCTGTGGTTCTCACTATAAATTTACTCGTAGGTAATTAAAATACAACAATAAATACTAGTAAAAATTTAAACATATATATCACATTTTATTAATTTTCAATATTAAATTAACATAATCAATGCGAGCATTGCGATTGTTTTTGAGAGCATATCAAATCAATACGGGGATCTACTTGTGAAAGACAAACGCGCATCTCCTCATCTATCATTTGAAGTCTTTCGCGCTTCTTAGACTTCATTTCTGTGAGTGTTGAAAAACCTTGCTCACACAGGTAGGAACTTCCAAATGGCAACAATGATTCGATGGCCGCATTACTAAGTTTAGGAAATTTGGAGTTTAAGCACAACCAAAACTCAGATAGCTCCTTTTCAGTGAATAGTCTTTTGAAAACTAAATCGTTTTTTAAATCAATTAAGTTTTCTTGAATTTCTTCTTCCAGATGTTGAATTTCACAGTGCATAAATGGGTTAACTACCCATTCCATCTTTTCAACGTCCAAGTAAGGAAAATATTTATCAAAAGAAGCGGATAGTAATGTCAAAGTTTCTTCGACTTCTTTTTTGATAATAGATTTTGATGGATTCTCTTGAACCATCGGAAAAGATGCAAAGTTTTCTTTAGCAATGTTTAAATTCCATAAACTGAGCTTTTCCTTAAACGCTTTCAACTTGGTGGAGATAGTGATAATGTTCTCCTGAGCACCTTGCAAATTTAAATTAAGGCTGTTTAATTTGTCGAAAATATCACCCAAAAATGAAACTCGTAACCACCAAACATCACTCATCATGAAAGGAAAATTAATCTCTTCGTTATCAATGAATGCCATTATTTCATTTTTCATTGAAATAAATCGATTTAAAACTTTGCCTTTCGACAACCATCTGACTTCAGTATGAAACAATAAATTTTTATAATCGGAATCCATTGCTTCACAAAATGTTGAAAAAATTCTCGATCGAAGAGCATTTGATTTGATGTAATTGACTACTTTGACAACTTCATCTAGAGTTGTGACAAGGATGGGAGGAACCGACTTTGACACTAACATTTCTCCATGAATCATACAGTGAACAAATTTGATATTTGGATTTTTTGACGTGACAACGTCTTAAATTAGGTTGCGGCTGGGAGTCACTTATGAAAAAGTGTAACGCCCGGTAACGTTACGATGAGTCACCGAACGAGAGTGCTGCGCGCGCAGCTGCGCGCGCAGCGCTAGAGAATTAGGCGCATTGAATCGGCGCATGCTTGTCTCTGTCTTTGTCTTTCTCGAACGTTCTTGGCGTTGGAAAAACAAGAAAGCGTCATAATACAAGTTCACACGTGTGGTTAAAGTATCGTCAGCTGTGTCTGTAGTGAAAATGTGGAGTGCTTAGATTCGTCATTTACAACAACTACAACAATAAAGGTAAATAATTGTACACTGATATTTCATTATCGTAAACTATGATTGATTGATTAATTGTTAGATTGACACAAAAGTTGAGAAACTGAGTTTATAGGTTATGTCATACTATTGATAAATGTTGATAGTGTTAAGTAAATTATTAGTTTAAAATTAATTAATTAATTAATTATTATTTTACAAATTTTAAATAGTTTCAAATTTATTTAGCAAAAATTTGAACCTTCGATCTGAATAAATGTTTTGATTTTCGAATTGATTCTTTAAAATTACAAATATTAAGAAAAAGTGGCAGATATAAGAAAACTTTATTTAAACTGTGTTGAGCAAGAATTTTAACATCTAATTTAAGTAAATGTTTTAATTTTCAACTTCATCATTTACAATTACAAATTTTATTTAATTTCAAATTTATTTAGCAAAAATTTGAACCTTCGATCTGAATAAGTGTTTTGATTTTCAAATACCAACGCGGCTGGTGGGGTGGCGATCTATCGTAAATTATCATCGACATCTACGGCGGAAGTGTTCCAAGTTGCGATTACAGACGTAACTCGTGCCATTAAAACCAAGGGTGACATGTGCATGACTGAAGTTACTTGCTTCGCCGCTAATACTAGCTTCAAGTTTATACTCGGTGCTGTATATATTCATCCAGGAGCTAGTATGCAGGATATTGGAATGTTACTATGGCAAGGACTCGGTCCGTACATTCACAACAGCCAGTACGTGCCACCGTTCGTGCAAGTTGATTCTAGTATACCGATTCTTCTGTGTGGTGATTTTAACAAAAACGTAAAGCCTGACAACTCGTTTCTTAAATTCATGAAAAATACGTATAATCTTGATTGCGTATCAAACGTTTCTAAGTCAACTACGTTAAAAGGAACAACTATCGACTTGACTTTCGCAAGACACATTACAGCAGAAACACTTCCTTTCATTTCATATTTCTCCTATCATCGTCCTATCCTCAACAAAATCACTCAAATAGGAATTAGTTAAGTTTAAGTTTACATGTACAATGTTTTAGTAAACAAAATATATTTCTATAGTTAAAATTTGTGCAATTCTTATTTTCATTCAATTCCTTGTTCCTATTGTGCAATTTAATTATATTCATATCAATAAATATTCTACCGTTGTCACGTAAAATCTTCGCCCGTAAAACCGACTTTACAGGCAACCATTGTTTATTTTGTTTTCTTTTTTTTTAAGCTTTGTAGCTTTGAGTTTCTATTAATAAACAGCTGTGACAAAGATTGTAAATGACGGTTAAGTTTGGTCATATTATTTTAAAAATTAGGTATTTTCCCGCAGTATGTATTCAACTTTATTAAATAAAGTTGTTTTCGCGGATTGTTTTTTTTTAACTTATGATTTTAAATAGGTACGTACCTATTTGCATTTTTATTTTTTAATAATGGCACGTGCCAGTTATGTACGTCAAGATTATGTACATACGTTATATTATTTATTTAGGTAACCCAGGTTCCTGGAGCGTACAGAAGTCGCCAACTACCCGGGCATACGTTATATGAAATATAAAATTATGCAAACTGTTGTAATTATATCAATTAGGGAGGATCAGAAGATGAGTTTCTTTTATTGATTGAATGCTACGAGCTTTCGGGTTGTAATTATAATACCAAAATAAGTTTTATATAAAATGAAATTTGCTTTTTTTTAATTTCATTTTTATATGAAAATTTTTGAAAAAAATTATTAAAATTGAATAAAAATTATAAAAAATATTTTTTGAAACATTATTTTTAAATTTAACCAAAAGTTCTAAATACCTACAAAAATGTTCGCGGCACACCTAGAATTCTTCGCGGCACACCAGTGTGCCACGGCACACCGGTTGCCCGACACTGATTTAGATAACCATCTAGAACAGTAAATTATCAAAAGTACAAACTCGTGAAGTGAAGAATTACTTGTAAGGTTTAGTCGAGCTTTCGATATACATTCTAGGATACAAGACAATACAAGAGACTATAGAGACAAAGGTCGCCTCTTCCGTCAAAATAGATGTTAAAAACCTGACGCTTTTCAGTTTGCCAAAGCTGGTGTTGTGGCTTTGTCACGGACACGAGGCCGCTAGTTAGCGGCGACGGTCAATAGATGGCGTCAGGTTTTGACGTCTATTTTGACGGGAGAGGCGACCTTGTCTCTATAGATCAATATCCTCCCGGAAAAATTTACCTCAATACAAGAGACGTATCACAGCCTGTTGAAGAAAGTTATTGTCCGAAAGCTCGCTAAAGTTTATCCTTCTTCAATGAAGAAAGTCGTCGCTTTTACCTTTGGTCTCTTCTTAGTAATGATATCCTGCTATTCCTCCTGTTGTAAGACTGAACTATCTTCCTAATTGCAATAGTCCAACCTCACCACTGTATGCAACAACCAAACGGGGATCAGTCAGGTTGTATGTGTAAAGGCTTTTTACAGGAGTAGATCCATAAGTAGCCACAAAAACACTTTACATTCCATGATTATCATAGTCTATACCATTGTGGTTTACTGGTAAACTAATAAGATATAGATAAATAAAATAACAGAACTATACGTAAATAGTTGAATATATATAATATGCAAATTTGGGCAGTAAGGGTTATCAAATATATAATGCCATAAAATTTACTAAAATAGATTTATAATTACAAACCCCAACATACTATTATTATCAAGTCTACACAATACTATTAACAATAATAAATGAAATTAAAATATGTACAACTATATATGCAAATAGGTGAATATATATAATATGCAAATTTGGAGCAAACAGTAAGGGTATAAACTAAAAATGCCATAAAATGCACTACAATAGATGTATTTACAAATTCCAACACACTGTCATTATCAAGGCTAATATTATTTACAATAATGAATAAAATAAAATTTGTGAAAATATGCAAATAGGTGAATATATATAATATGCAAATTTATCTACAATAGCAGCAGGTATGAATGTCGGAACAAATCGTATTACATTTCCGCCTTGAGAATACAACAAGGAAATCTTCACAGAAATATCCATCATAAATACAGAAAAGTTTTATGGAGTTTTCTAAGTACAATTTTCTTTCCAAAAACAAGAAGAAAACAAACAAACAAAGTTGTCCACTTAGGGAGAGGAAGTTTGGTGCTAGAATAACTTTAAAATATTTTGAATATCTGAGAAATAAATGTCTATTATTTATATATGATTTGCATATTTTGGGGTCCCTCTATCACTGAAATATGAGCCTTAATATATGTGCGTATATATATTGGACAAAACTTAAGGAAACGTTATATATTTTAAGCCTAAACCCCTCTTTGTTTTGGAGACAGAAACAATTTTGTTCTCACTTGGTTATCTCGTGTGTCTTCAATGAAGACTTTTCCAGTATATATATATATAAATCTTAAAATACTTATGGTAGAGAGGATGTTAGGAAATCGAAGCCGCCACTGTACTGATGAATGCCATAGTTCGAAACCTTGGTATACAGGCTGGTCTTTTGTCTGAATTTTCCAAAAATGGTGTTATGGGTCATTCTTTATCATCACCTTCATATTTAAAGGGAGAGGTGCCTCTTTTGGTACATGTATATAATCCTCGTGTAACATTATGTTATATGTGAAAAAATAGTACAAATGTAACATTGTACTGGAATAAGGTGCATAAATTAAGAAAAAGGCATCTCCTTATCGTGCAACTGAAAGTTGCTGATGGCTGGCGCCATCTATCGGAATAAATATCAACTATTCTCGTTGATTTTTAATTATTCCAGAATTGGCCAAATACCCATTCTTGATTCCATCTATCGGAATAAATATCAACTATTCTCGTTGATTTTTAATTATTCCAGAATTGGCCAAATACCCATTCTTGATTAATCAAGAATGGGTATTTGGCCAATTCTGGAATAATTAAAAATCAACGAGAATAGTTGATATTTATTCCGATAGATGGCGCCAGCCATCAGCAACTTTCAGTTGCACGATAAGGAGATGCCTTTTTCTTAAA
This sequence comes from Cordylochernes scorpioides, assembly GCA_030710605.1. Lineage (NCBI taxonomy): Eukaryota > Metazoa > Arthropoda > Arachnida > Pseudoscorpiones > Chernetidae > Cordylochernes > Cordylochernes scorpioides. Next base: position 8,782,852 of record CP092881.1, on the reverse strand, counting down.
TTATGTTATATATGTAATAAAATATATAAAAAATCGGATTATAATATATCAATCTTTATAAATAAATATACTAAATTCTACACATTCTATATGATAATTTTTGTACATTTTTGATCAAATATATGAATATTCCTTTTTTTTTCTCTAAAAATTCTAATATCTATTTTTAATATTCTATCATGATTTTTTTATTATCCTCATTTTTTTTAAATTAGATAAAAAGCCAATCCCCTCTTTTTTTTTTTTGGAATGCTAAAGCTATTAGCAATGCATTAAAGAAACATATGGAAAATGGAAAAAAATATTTGAATATTTTATTCAATTCTACTTCAAATAAAGAAAAAATTCCATTTATATATAAAAAAGAAGTAATTTTTTTGTTCTAAATCCCAAAAGAGAAATGCAGATTAAAGGATAAGAGGTTTTTATAAAAGTAAATATTAAAATAATATTTTTAGAATCATAAAAATGCACCTTGTCTTCTAAAGTTTTTTTTTTGTGCGCCTTTCATTGTTTTTTTTTTAACATTTATATTCTACTATAGACCGAGGGAGAAAACAAGCAAATAAGTTCAAGACACCGTTTTTCCTAAAATGGTTAAAAAGGGAGGTATTTATAAAATAATAAAAATATAATAATATAAATGTCATAATTTGCATAATATACAAGATGTATAATTTCTTTTCGTCAAAATAAATATGTTAAATTGTAAATATAAAAAATCATCCATCTATAAAAAATGTACAAAAATAAACTTGGCAGACATCGCGGGTGAATGCTACGGCACGTCGCGCTGCTCACTTGGCTGGAACTAATTCTTGGAGATTGCATGCATAACGGTTGCACCCTTCCATTCGATCACGACATGTATATATTTCGGAAAGGATATGCTAGCATGTTGAAGGCGTTGATGAAGTTGAAGACGTTTATGTGTGTGGGGGAAGATCGAAGAATGTTGATTGGACGAATACAGATCCAAGTTCTAATATAATCTCGACATTATATGATAGATGGCGCAAGCCATCAGCAACTTTCAGTTTCACGATAAGGAGATGCATTTTTCTTAATTTATGCACCTTATTCCAGTACAATATCACATTTGTACTATTTTTTCACATTAGTCCTAGAAGCTTTATTTATTTTTATTAAATACCTACTTCTTCTTTGTTATCTATGAATAAATACAAAAAAATCCTACAGATCTATTAAAAATCCCATCAAAATAATGAAGCGAAATTTGTCTACCCACCATAAAATGTAACACTTCCATTTAAATAGTCCATGTAAATGTACATTTGATACTAGAGCTGTCTCTAGGGTAGTTAAGGTAATAACATTTATCCAAATTGCAGTTTGGAATTTTAACCATCTTTAATTATTTTAATTATCTCTCAGAAGATATTTTATCTCTTCGAATTTAACTTGAGCTCTTTCATCGTCTGTCTTTAATTTATGTGTTAGCAGACGATTTTATTAATCATTTTAAAATGCTGTGACAATATTAAATATATTTGTAAATATGTAAATATTTTATATCTTTAAAATATTTTAAGAAAAAATAGAGAAAATATTAGAAATTAAAAAAAAATATATAAAAAAAACCAATGATGGAATATATAACAAATATTAATATATGACATATATAATAATACAACATTATATAATAATGCAACATATTGTACATAACTACCTTGCGGTTTCTTCTATCTTCTTATGTTGTTGCTTATTTGTTTAATGTATATGTTTATTCAATGTTCTTTTTCTTAATTGTTTTATTTATTTATTACCAGTTGCAAATTAGACACGCTATATCCGATCTGGATAATTGCCCGTGAAACTATTTACAATAATTGTAGTAGAGTAGGTAAAAGAATTATCAAAAGGAAAATAAACAATTAAGAAAAAGAGCATTAAATAAACATATACATTAAACAAATAAGCAACAACATAAGCAGATAGAAGAAATCGCAAGGTAGTTATTTACAGTATGTTAAGCAATGATGGAAGTTGATTTAATGAAGTTATCTGTAATAATTAGTATCGTGGAGAGAGAAAGTTGATCAAGTTGAGCTATTTACAATTAGTTATGTTCTAAAGTAACTTATTAATTATTTACATTGATGTAAATCAAGTCGCATAGTTTATTTTCTTTTTGACAAAATTCTGTTACCTACTCTACTACAATTATTGTAAATAGTTTCACGCGCAATTATCCAGATCGGATATAGCGTGTCTTATTTGTGTAACTGGTAATAAATAAATTACAATTAT
>CP092881.1:8762227-8780481 GCA_030710605.1 Cordylochernes scorpioides | reverse complement strand
TTATATATAATTTGGTATGTTCCAGGAACCTCTCTGGGTTAATAATGTTACAATGTATATACTCTCAAAAATGTATCGAATTAATTAAAATTTTCAACAATTAACTAATATTTTTCGTTACCATGAAAACTCCCTATATTTTGATATATAATGAAAAAATATTTTTTTAGGAAGAAAATTTAAAATGAAAATATATTACCATTTCAAATAATTGAAGCTAGTTTTTAAAATTAATATTAATTATTTAAATATTTATTACGTATTTCAAATAGCGAATAAAATAGATTAAATAGGAACACAGAGTAACAGAAAAAAGAAGAACAAAAAATAACGAATTTCCTATAAAATTATCTAAAAAAACGCCATTGTAATTATTGAAGGAGGAGAGAGAATTTGGTTCATTTATATTCATCACAAAAAAAAAAAAAAAAAAGTGCGCATACGACAGAAATCTTTGCTGACATGTAAATATCGTCTGAAAGCCTTTTGCTAAATGACAATATGAGATTTTAAAAAATGATTGATCATTTTCTACCCTTCCTTTTGTATTGATCGAATTTTAAAATTATTGTTTTGTACTTGTTATTAAAGTTTAAAACATATTTAAAATTTATATATTTTATTCAATGAAGATCAAAATTACATAACCCTCACAATTAATTATATATCTTAACTATATAACATTAAGTCAACAGTTTGTTTGGTCCCCAGTCCAATATTTTTATCTTTACAGACTAAATTATGAGATTAATTTATAAATGAAATATTATGTTAAACAATTAAACAACTCTATATATCCGTGATTTATGCATAAATATATATCTTAAATAGATATTACATTTATTTTTAATATATATATATATATATATAAATTATATTAATCCTTTAGTTTGATATTAGAAAAATTGCGACATAACATCTATAATTTCAATAAAAACGAATATTAAATTTTGTGTTCTTTCATATTCATAAAAATATAAATGTATTTGTGTGTATATGCTATTTAAAAAAATAATTATATGTTATCTTTGAAAAGGAATATTATAAAAAAGCAAAATTACTATTTTTTCTGTGTATATGGAATTTCACACATGTATTAAATAAAGCCTTTCTAATGAAATAGAGAATTTATTTTAAAATAATAAAATTGGGGGGAAATTATTTCTTAAGTTTATTCTCTCAATATTCTTTTAAAAAAATCTGAAACCGTTTTTTAAAGGTAAATAAATATCATAATATTTATCAAACGCTTAAAAACGAAAATAAAATTATTCATGCATAAGACATAGGCGTTATAGCTATTATAAATTGGATAAACTTTTCTCAAATAATAAAAAAATATTGAACAAGTTTTAAAAAAATGGATATATGAATATTTATATTTTTTAGATTAGTATATCGTTTTCTTTTAAATTCTATCTAACCTACTGGGATGGGAAGAAAATGGCGATGAAAAATATCCACCAGACGATGAAAAATGGGCAGTTTTTTTTCTGATGAAGGTTTTTCATGGCAGCAGATGATGAACGCCATTTTACCTTGGGTCATTACTCTGGGATCAATAAAAATTGGCGCCATTTGAAACTCTCGTCTGCTGTACTTATCTTTTGGCGCCAAATTTATATGATGCCAATTTAAGGGCTGAAACAAGTTTTTTTTTTGTGGTTGATTTCTTTTCTATTTATCATCGTTATTTTGACATTTTAATCTTACTTTTATTTTTACTTGTTGAGTACTGTTTGTAACTCTATTTTCGATATCAATTTAATAATAAATTATTATAATTATATTTATTTAATAATTAATGCATATAATTTTATAATTAATATTAAATTATTCACATTTTCGGGTAACAGTTTATGTATTGTATTTAAAATAAAATGCGCTTTTTTATAAGCACATACGAAGTGTTTCAAAAATTGAATTTAAATAAACATATTTATACAATATATATATATTTTTTATATGTGCAAATAGGTTAAAAATATTCAGTAAATTTTATATAGGAGATATTAGAATATTAAGCACGAAATTTTCTTTTTCAAATAAAACAATATATAGTTAAACCTGTCTATAGCGCCCCCTCTTGGGACTCACCAAAATAGGATGCTATAGAGAGAGGGTGCTATAGACAGGTCACTTTTAATGTGAAATGTTTACATTTTAATGTTTAAAATCGGGCGCTATAGAGAGGAAGGCGCTATTTAGAGGGAGGCGCTGTATAACGATTTGTTGATATTTATTCCAACAGATGAGGCAAGCAATCAGCACATTTTAGTTGCATGATCATAAGAAGTCTTTTTTTTAATACACACACGAATATCTATATAGATAATACCGTAACAGAGTTTTCCATTGTAAAGTCCTGAGCTATCTCCTCCGAAGATTCTGAACTACACATAACGATCTATATACCAAAATTTTCGTTATTTTTTTCTTCGTATGATAGGCCTGTTTTTATTTTCCTAATGTTAACAGTTATTTTTATTTTTTAATTTAATCTATTTTACAATCGTAGATTTTTTGCATTTATCATCATCAATTCGTTTGTTTTGAAATGCGTTCTTTTGTCTTATTACTACAACCAATCGTGATGAAACTTTGGGAAGATGTTTAGTATACTACCGGGATGGTTTCTGGCTAATTACTCTTTAGAAATAACCTTTCGTTGCATTTTTATTTACGATAAAACGTAGATTCACTCGCAATCAGCGCCCCCTCGCGGCAGAAATATGGCCTTAAATAGCCTCGCATGATCTTATTTGTAACGTCAAGCTTAGCTTATAGGTTAGGTACACAGCTTCGTACCCCCGCAACCTAGGTTCGAGGCTCAGCGTGGGTGTTTTTTTTTTTTTCATTTCTTTTATATTATTGTAGCAAATTATTAAAAATATTATTTTATTTAAAATGTAGGCTTTTTAAAATAAAAATTAACATACACAATTTTTTAATAATATTTGTAACAAACCTAGGTTCGAAGCTCAGCGTGGGTGTCTTTTTTATTTTCGTTTCTTTTATATTATTGTAGAAAGGTCTGTTTTTACAGCATTATTATATTTTGATTGGTTTATTTTAAATATGTTTGTTATGAAGGCTCTATGTAATACTATTTAGAGCACATTTTACATTTTAAACACCTAAGCCCCCCTCTTTTTAATATTGTAGCAAAGTATTAAAAGTATTATTTTATTTTAGATGTTTGCCATTAAACTTTGGGAAGTTGTTTAGTATACTATCAGGACGATTTCTGGCGAATTATTTTATAATAATATTTATAACAATAATTATAGCGAAATTAAGACATAGTGATTATATTCTGTGTTTGTGCATATATTAATATTTAACAGAAAATGTTAGAACGTTCTATTAGAATATCTCGAAAACAAAAAACAATACATATAAACGAGTTCACTGACATTTATTAATGCAGTGATTATAATCAATGATTACAATGAAGGGCTATATTATCGATATATATAAAAAATCACTTTCAAATTTTAACGTAACGTTCCATTCTCAATCCCGTAGGGCTTTAGATCGGCTAAAACATTTTTATCTTTATAAGTGAATATTAACTTTACTGTACTGAATAGTTTAGTATAATGTTAATTTAACATATTACAATTTAGCCACAGCAACGCGTGGCCGGGTTCGCTATTTATAATATATATTTTTGATTCATTTGATTATGATTATAATTTGTAAGTACTTTGTTATAGTTTTTCATTTAAATAGAGCTCAATTTTTGTGTATGTTTTCTATTTGCAGTATCTTTCCTAATGTCTTTGGCAACGTTTTTTTTTCTCATAAATAGGCTGAGGTTATATTATTTTTCGAATTGTAGATTGAATTATTACTTTTATTCTATAATAATTATCTTTTATAAGTGTTTGTTATAGTTTTTCATTTGAATTTAGCACAATTTTTGTATCTGGTTATCTTTTTTGGCGTCTTTTCATCTCTCTTTGGCATCTTTTTTTTCTCATTAATAAGACCTAATCCAAATAATTTAATAGTGTGTGACGTTTCAGGAACAGCATCAGACAAAAGAATAAATGAACTAAAGAATAAAATCTCATTTTTTCTTTTGTCTGATGATGGTGACATTTGGATTAGGTCTTTTTTTTTTATTAATTTGTTATAGTTTTTCATTTGAATTTAGCTCCATTTTTGTGTCTTATTTAATAAATGAACTAAAGAATAAAATCTCATTTATTCTTTTGTCTGATTTTTGTGTCTGATTTTCTTTTTTACAGTATCTTTCATAATGCCTGATTTGATTACTTGATCTGTTATAGTTTTTCATTTAAATTTAGCTCCATTTTTGTGTCTGTCGTTTTTTTTCTTCTCATAAATAGGCTGATGCTGTATTTGTGTACTCAATTGTTGCTTTTTGTGTCTGGTTTCTTTTTTGCAGTATTTTTTTGGAATCCTTTTTTTTTCATCAATTGTTTCCTCACATGCTTGGAATTTTCTTTTTATGCCTGTCCTGGCTTTCAGTTTTATAGTTTTCCTCTGCTTGGTTCTTATTTTACCTTTTTTTTCAGCGTCTTCTGTCATGCCTCGAAAAGGCCGTGGAAGACTCACTCCCCTAACAGCTAGGCGTGCTAATATGACTCGCCGCAGACACAAAACCCCAATTGCTATTTCTCTTGTTTACTTTTTTACCAATGCCTATAATTTTTCACCTGAAAGATTTTTTATTTTATTTGTTATTCAATAAATTATTATCACTTATTTTTGGTCTTCTTTTTACTTACTTATTTTACTGGGGGTTGGTGTAAGGATGGTCTAAGCCGTTGGTTTTCGACCGCTACGACCCGGGTTCGATTCCCGCATTGGGCACTTTTTTCTGAAAAAAAAAAAAAAAAAATGCTCCAATGGCTTCCGATTCTTGCAAAAGTCCAACCCCACCAGCAAGCGCAAGTAATCAAACGGGGCTCTGGCACATTTGTAAATGCAAAGTCGAACTGCTTTTCACATGTTTAGACATGTGGTGTACTTACAGTTAAAGCAGTCGCCTACTCTACCCACCATGATTATCAAGGCCTGTACCACGTGTACTAGGGATAAGCAAAAAAAAAAATATTTTACTCATTGATCTATATATACAATTATTTGCATACAATTATTTACATACAAATATATGCATACAATTATATACATACACTTTTCTACATTTTTGCACTCTGCAGTCTAATATGTTGTTAATAATAGGGGTTTTAGACAAATATCAACTGTTGAAATTTGATTTTCCAAAATAGTTGAATTATCGAAAGTGTCGAATTAGTTTGTCATATGATAGGCCGTAGGTCGAGACATCCAAAAATGGTCGAATTATCGTGTGTTGAATTAATTAGATTATATTGTATATATAAAAATATAGAATTGTTGTTTTTAATGAGGTCTTTTAAATGAATTTATTCCTTTAATATGTTGTCATATCTGCAATTTTTTTTCATTTCCAAAATATTTATTTACACTTTCACCAATGCCTATAGGATCTTTGCGATGGAACAGGTATGGTGTTCTAGCGCATGTGCTCTCATGTCCTTGAAGCACATATACTGACAGTACCCAAAGTTGAACACACTGTATAATGTCTGAAATATATGACTATAAAGAGGGCTCAAGGCCAAACCTTTGCTACAAGAGCCTGTGTTTACGCACAGACGACTTTATGTTTTTAATGAGGTCTTTTAAATGAATTTATTCCTTTAATATGTTGTCATATCTGCAATTTTTTTTCATTTCCAAAATATTTATTTACACTTTCACCAATGCCTATAGGATCTTTGCGATGGAACAGGTATGGTGTTCTAGCGCATGTGCTCTCATGTCCTTGAAGCACATATACTGACAGTACCCAAAGTTGAACACACTGTATAATGTCTGAAATATATGACTATAAAGAGGGCTCAAGGCCAAACCTTTGCTACAAGAGCCTGTGTTTACGCACAGACGACTTTATGTTTTTAATGAGGTCTTTAAAATGAATTTATTCCTTTAATATGTTGTCATATCTGCAATTTTTTTTCATTTCCAAAATATTTATTTACACTTTCACCAATGCCTATAGGATCTTTGCGATGGAACAGGTATGGTGTTCTAGCGCATGTGCTCTCATGTCCTTGAAGCACATATACTGACAGTACCCAAAGTTGAACACACTGTATAATGTCTAAAATATATGACTATAAAGAGGGCTCAAGGCCAAACCTTTGCTACAAGAGCCTGTGTTTACGCACAGACGACTTTATGTGACTTTTTCAAGTGTGCGAACTTTGGATAGCATACATGTAAAGTTGAACCCAAGTATATATAAAATGTAGTTTTTAATGAGGTCATTTAAATGAATTCCTTTTATAAATCGTCTCCTCTGAAATATAGTTTGTAAATTTATATTCTGATTTATTTTATCCTTTTTTTTTCATTTCCAGAATATAAATTTACACTTTTCACCAATGCCTAAAGTTTCTCACCTGAAAGAAAAAAAAACTCCGCCTTTGCCGGTCCCAAGCCAGGATGAAAAAGGAGGAGGGGAGCAGTAACAAGCTCACTAAAAAAACCTGGGCTCAGCTGGCCCGGCTGATAGTACCTTGTAAGGGCTCCTAATCCAGGGATACATTCTTTTGGAGCTAAGTCAGTGGCCTGCCACTGAGTAGTGCTCCCAGTCTTGATGACAAAGGCAGACGCATTCTACTTCACCCAATCGTGATGGTTGTTAATTTCAAGCTTTACAAGCTTGACACTCTAATATGATTGAGTGAAGATAAGAAAGGAGAAAAAAATATTTTTTGTATTTTTTTTTTGGCAATAATCTATTTATTATCAATTAATTTGATTTTGGTCTTTATTTATTATTCCCCTGCTCTATACATACATTTTGTACATTTACAATGTCAGCCATTTTCTCTGTAATACCTTTTTAGCAGTGAAGTTATATTTGAGCAACAAACAATTGTTGAAATTTAAAATGGTCGAATTATCGATAGTGTTGAATTGCACTTTGTTATATGATAGGCTGTAGGTCAAGACAGCAAAACATGGTCGAATAAATCGAGGTTATATTGTATATATAAAACTAGAAATGTAGTTTTAATGAGGTCCTTTAAATATTTTCATTCCTTTTATATGTTGTCTTATCTGCGATATAGTAGCATTTTTTGCAATTTTATTTGCTGATTTGTGTCATTTTTTCACTCTAAATATATTTATTTAAACTCTTCAACTAATGCCTATAGTTTCTTTCCTGAAATTGCTTGGCAAACATGAGTTGGTTGTATTGTTATGCTTCGGAGATATTTTAATCCTAAGCAGGGTCTTTACGAATGGTACACGTATGGTTACACAGTGCATGTGCTCTCATGTTCTTGAAGTAGTGTAGATGTGTTGTTTGCACTTTTATTTTCTGATTTGTTAGTATTTTTCTTCTTTTTTCATTTTAAATAATTTTTTAGGCATAGGAACCAATGCCTATAGTTTCTCACCTGCGGGCCCTTCGAGTAAACCCGGGGCGTTGCCCGGGTCACTCGGCTAGTATTTGTTATATTAAAATTATATTTAAAATGTTAATTTAAAATATATATCATAGATTCAAATATTCTGTTAAGTCGACCGCTAGAGGTCGCGCTTTGTTTATAAAAACTCGTTGTTGTTTCCCGATGGCCGGCTCAAATCGTTTGTACATTATGTAAATAATCTTTTGTTTTCCTTGTTCTACTCGCCTTAAGCCAGGCAGTACTTTTATAAAATTATGTTTTTTATATAGTCCTTAAGCTCAATTAAAGAAATCTCTGATCAAAACTATTTTTATTATTTGAAATGAAGGCGATAAAAACGTGGTGATTTTCTTTTAATGGTAAAAAACAAGCTTTCGGGCAAGAATGCCCTTCTTCAAGTTACAACTTGGAAATATTTTAAAACTATGGACATGAAAGATAGCCAAATAAAGTAGGTAAATAGTTCAGCTGGGGGGATTGGCGAGGTAAAACACGGAGTATTGGGGTGGGAGGTCGATTTTTCGGTTGAAACTGGGCGTGCAGTGCGAGACCAAAGATTCAAGGACTAGGCGCTGATACTTGTTCCCGACGCCCTTGTAAACGCATACAGCGCTGTATTTTATTATTATACTTTAAAATTTTTTGCCACGACTGCATTAACATAGCATAATCCTCAAGATAATCAAATTACAACATCATTTTTTAAAATAAGATATATATATATACATGTCACAATTTATAAACGTTACATGTTACCTAGCCCTAACCTTCAAAACATCCCATCTCAACCATTTTCCCCCCCTATTTGTAAATAATTTAAATGTGACGCTACCTTATAAAAAAAAACTCTTCCATATCTCCCATGTATTATAAATAATCTAACCATTTTTCAATCTGTAACAAATGAATGAACAAAAGTTAAAATAAAATTCAGCTTTCTGACAAGAAGTAAGTCGGTTAAATAACCCGGGTCAAAAAACGGGGTGACCGACCAAAATAGATTTTTCCCCCCATCCAAACGTCTTGTCAGCCATTTTGCTATTACGTATCACCATCTAATTGGTAGAGGTCATTAGGTGACCCTCAGGTCCAGGCCAGATGGGACACGTGACAGTTCAGTCAGCGTTGACAGAGAGAGGACATCAGAAGATAAGCAGGACTCACAGTCCAGTCCTGACTTCACGCTGGTGAATCTCCCATCTACTTCAAGACTTTTCGCCAACTTCCCATCAAACCTTGTACACACCTCAAGTCACTCATGGTTTAAGAATCAACTTAGTTTAATCGTTTTTGTCTGGGAGCTTCTTGTTTCCGAAATCCATCGTGTGTCTTATTTAACAAAGGAGAAGCCGCTTGGCCATCGACTGCAAAAACCGAGTTGTAGGTCTTGATTGACTGTGTAGTTGGGAGGATTTATTTCTCCCTTATTGGTGGACTTTCGAGATTACGACATATATATATATATATATAGATGGAAATTTTGCCGGGAGATAATTGATCTAAAGAGACAAGGGTCGCCTCTCCCGTCAAAATAGACGTCTAAAACCAGACGCCATCTATTGACCGTCGCCGCAACTAGCGGCCTCGGGTCGGTGACAAAGCCACAACACCAGCGTAGGCAAACTAAAAAAAATATATATAAAATATTTTTTTGAGAGAAAATTTCGTGCGAATAGGATCTTTTAGAATTAGTTTACAATTTATTATTAATATATATATATATTTTGAAAATAGAGCAATTCATACTTATATTATTAGATAATAAGGTAGATAGAATATAGGATAAAAAGGTCAGGTGTTGATATTAAAATACAGATTTTGAATTTAATTTTGAGTCGGAACAGCAAGCTAATTCTGGTGTTACTTTTTTTTCTTTCTACTACTTTATTCTAACTACCTATTTATTACAAAAATAAAAAAACAAACCTCACATGTTTAAACTAAATAACAAATTTTAGAAATCTTGAAATTCTCTAAACGGTAATATGTATATATTATGAAAAAGGCATCTCCTTATCGTGCAACTGAAAGTTGCTGAAATAAGGAGATGCCTTTTTCATAATTTATGAACCTTATCCTGGTACAATATCATATTCACATTTGTACTATTTTTTAATATATCTATATATATAAAAATGAATGTTTGTATGTTTGTCTGTTTGTTTGTTGGTTTGTATGTCCGGTATACAAATTCGCAGTAGTTCACTAATTCAAACCAAAATTTCCATACATAGGTAAAAAATACGGGGAAGACGATAGGCTATTTTAAAAAATATATAAATCAATTATTAAAACTATATATTTTTAGTCAGAAAATGATGATGACGATATTGCTGTATCATCTTTGATTATTAGATACATAATTATATCGGGAAAAATTCCAAAAAGCAGAGACCACGGGTGAAACCAGTTCATTATTTTGTACGCAGGAACAAAATTCTAACAGAAAAACATTCATTCGAGCAGAAAACAAAAGCCAGATCATCTTTCTATAAAAATATCACTTCTCAGACACAAAGTTTGGAGCGGGACGTTTCACAAAAGTAACATCCACGGTGCCAATTTATAATTGTAACGAATATTATTTGAATAAAAACATTTAATCGGGTAAAACCCGGGCGTTGCCCGGGTCATTCGGCTAGTATATATATATATATATTACGATTAAAAATAGATGCAAACAGTATATAATTACATTATTTACAAATTATTTACCATAATATTTAAAAATAAAAGGAAAATATAGATTATCCATAACAATAGAGACGTATAAATATAAAACGATAGATACATTTAAAATCTAATCTTATTTGTTAGAAAACGCTATAATAATTTTCAAAACAAAATTCCCATTATTTTCTCAAACTTTCCTAAATAAAAGCACACGATTATTTTTCAGTAAAAGGAAAACAACAAAAGGAAACATTTGTAAACCAAAATGGCGGCTATAGAGGTATCAAGGGTCGATGCAAATTCATTTGTGGAACAATGGGATTAATTTCACACCTTGAGGAACACCAAACTAAAGGAGTCACCCTGGCACTGAATAAAGGTGTGCAGCCGAGAGAATCCTCCCTTCAATTAATTACAGATTGCAAAAATCTTTTGGGATTGATTTGCTCACCCGATGGCATTACATCATCCGTAATTACATTTTAATTAAGCTAATTATCCAACGGATTTAATTAATGAACGTTTTGCCAGAATCGAGTATGATGAAAAACTGACGATCATCCAAAAGATGTCTATAAGAGCTGTTATAATTTTTTTTGTTATTGAATTCTAAACATTTCCTAAAGGCAAAAATTTTAATCTTCGTTTTTTTACTATTTCTATATCTTCTTTACACACTGTGTTTTAATTAAAAATATTCATTAATTAATAACTTGGTGTAAACATGGATTAGAATTTTAACTCGTTTATAAGGATATTGATCTGGCAACACTGAATTCTATGAAAATATTCTATGATCGGATTAAAATAATTGATTTTTTTTTCTTTGAGGATTTTTTTTCGTTTTACTAATTGTCCTTTCCTTTATATATATACTATAACCTTTGTTCATATATATGTCCATATAGTTAATAATTATATTTATGAAAGAATTCATCCTGTCCTGGTGTGGAACTAACACCTGCCCACATATTCTCATGCCCAGCAATGGCCGCAGCCTTGCAGAAAATTGACATAGACCCAGAGCAGCAGCTTTACACACCCAATATAGTGGACATTGCTGCTGCTGTGATAGAGATGCATGGAGACATCTGAGGATCTTCATTGGACACGACAACAACAACAACAACAAAGAATTCATCTTGACAATGTGTAGAAAATAGGACTCAATACTAAATCCAAATCAGCATAAATAGGGCATACAATGTATTAACCATTTTGAAGATTGAATATTTTTTTCTTGTAATTACTGCATATTAGAATCGTTTTCTGAAATTTGCATAGGTCAAATTCGTCTGTTTTTTTTTGTAGGTATAATTTTGATATTATGTCTTCAATAAAGATTACTGTGTATCAAATTACTTTCAGAATTATTGTCTGAATTCCGATATACATGCTAAAAGGTAAAACTTCCTTAAGTTTTGTATCTCCATGAGTGTATTTATTATATATAATAATAATATATATATATATATATATATATATATATATATGAAAAATAGTACAAATGTAATATTGTACTGTGATAAGGCGCAAGCCATCAGCAACTTTCAGTTGCTCGATAAGAAGAAGCATTTTTCTTAATATATATATATATATATATATATGGTGCCGAGCGCCAATTACCCGGGCTGTCCATCACTCTAGTATTTATTTATTATAATCTTATATATATATATATATGCGTATATAACATGATAAAATATATAAAAAAAAAAACAAATATCTCAGAATATGCCTATAACAAACGCTATCATTTAAAACCACAAAAAATCTGTGAAAATATGAAATTATTGAATTTAAAATGCTACAACGCCATCTAAAATAAAATTATTGGAAACACAGCTCATAACGACATCTATATTTGAAAAATAAAATTATTGAGCACAACACCAAGCGTCATCTATCTGTGAAAATATAAAAATATTGTTTGGGTATAAGCGAAATACTTGTTTTTAAAAATGAAACAAAACAAAAACAATAATAACGATGTTAATTATACACATCTATACACAAAAACATCTCACAAAGATTTTAAAGTTGCATAAAAAATACAACCTATTTGCATATTTTCCATAAATATTATAGTTGAATATAGAGAAACGACATTACACACTGCCATCTTTAGTATATATATATATTAAAACATTTTAAAAATAAATAAATGAAGAGAGAGAGTTGATAGACATGTTATTTTAAAGTAATATATTATTCTGTGTTGTGTTCAGAGATATATATTTAATACAATTTGACCAGTATCTAAGAAGGTAAGGTTGACAGTCAATATCGCAGGTTCTATCTCAGCCAAGAATCTGTCCCATATGTCACCTGCTGTCGGGGAATATCACGCAACGTCTCCAAACTTTCTCCTTTTTTTTAGCCATCCGCTATCTATTAGCCGGGAGGCAAAGTTTGCCATACACACAACATTTCTTCCTATCAACTTTATCTTGTAATAATATTTGAGCCTTAGAGGAATTTAATCCCTAATATATAACGGGAATATAAATATTTTTATGGTGTATTATGGATCGATATGTACGATTTGATTGAAAATATAGCTAATAATTAAGCCAATTAAAAAAAATCAACGATTAGTTGATATTTATTCCGATAGATGGCGAGGGCCATCAGTAAATTTTAATAACACGATCAGGAGATGTCTTAATAAATCTACCTGATCCCAGTACAATTTCACTTTTGTGTTTTTTTTGTAAACATAGTTTGGCGTTCTCGTAAGTTTAACGTGTGTCGCCTGATAATTTTTGTAATTGTAAAATTTTGAGAAATTTCTAAATTTTCTATTTATGTTGTTAGGATCTGTCGGAAAAGACCTCCCCCCCCCTAACTTTCCAGAAAAAAATTCTTCAAAGTTTGAGTCAAAAGTTAATCCATTGAATATATTTATATGCAAAAGGATGTGCCTGGATCTGTGAAAGAAAAAAAAACAACCTTTTTTTTTAAATATACAGATACGCCTTTTTTATATAAATTCTTTAAAGTATTGGAAATATATTACGGTTTATGATTTTGGGTTTTTACCAACCAGGAATATGGTTATTTAAAATTGCGTGTTCAATCTGAAAGGATAATGGTTTGTAGAGAAGATTCATTTGGTACGTTTACTGAGTATTTTTCCAGTCTTACCAATAAATATACATTTTTGGATAAAATTTAAGGAAGTGGTAAGTCTTTGATTACACCGGTTATCTTTTATTTTTGAAGGAGACCAATTTTGTTCATACTTGGTTATCTCTTATGTCTTCAATAAAGGTCACTGTAATATCTTTCAGAGTTATTTGTCTGAATCCCGATATAATGCTAGAAGGTACAACTTCTTTTAGTTTTGTCCATGAGTGTAGTGTTTGACCAGAATTTCAAGGAATTTTCTTTTAAAATATGAAATACTACGATATCACGAAGAAATTCTGGAATAAAATTTCACGCATACACAGCAAAAAATACATTTATTTAGTTATTACGTAATCTAAACGTGTCATTTAGAATTGTTATGAAAACATATTGCATAAAATATATTTGCATAATATTCATATGCTGCTAATAAGATGTTTTATTTATTTATTTCAATTCAAAACGCTATGTCCCCCTAGGGACACTTGCGCTAAATGTACATACAAATATAACAAAGAAAATATTCAACATGGAAAGATACACAGAAAGTTACTTAGAAATATTCATAAATATTATTTACATATAGAGATATTCTTTGAATTTTATTTGCAGTTACATCATTAAATTTTAAATATATACATATATACACACATATACACGCATACACCTATATATTGTTTACAACCATATAATATGTCCAATATTTCCTTGAGATCGTTACATCAAAGACCATTTTTCTTAATGAAATCCAAAATATATTTTTATAAATAAGATGTGTTCAATGAAATGAATGAACAAGTTTAAATGTTCCTAAACAAGCAAGGATCAGAAACCTAAACATTTAAAGATTGCAGATAAACAATAATTTCTATAGGAAATTTGAACTATATTTTGACGTGTATGATTCTTTTAAAAATAAATCAAATTTCTACTGCCCTTACTGCAATGATAAAATAACGGGAGGGCCTGGCTCATCAGTGTTGATACCCTCCCAGCGGTTTCGCCAGTCATATTATATATATATATATATATATAATACTTTATTTTTGAAAATAGAGCAATCCATAAATAAATGTTTAAATAAAATGGCATATATTGGATCAAAATATCATTTATTTAATCAATATTTCAGTTGACTGAACGCCAACCTTTATCAAGGTATTATAACATTTTAATGTGTGTCAACAACAAACTCAACTCAAGGAGTTTGTTGTTGACACACATTAATATGTTATAACACCTTGATAAAGGTTGGCATTCAGCCAACTGAAATATTGTTAAAATAAATGATATTTTGATCCAATATATGTCTTTTTATTTAGATAATAATTTCTATACAACAAAAAAGATAAACTGTCAAGACAAGTAATAACCTGTAACTCAACAAGTTTATAATATCATTTGTTGGTTTGAAGTTTGTTTAGGAAAATAATATGGTTATATTATAAATCAAATTTCTACTGCCCTTACTGCAATGATAAAATAACGGGAGGGCCTGGCTCATCAGTGTTGATACCCTCCCAGCGGTTTCGCCAGTCATATTATATATATATATATATATAATACTTTATTTTTGAAAATAGAGCAATCCATAAATAAATGTTTAAATAAAATGGCATATATTGGATCAAAATATCATTTATTTAATCAATATTTCAGTTGACTGAACGCCAACCTTTATCCATTTTATTTTATTTCAAGGTGAAATATTGACTATTTCTAACCTTATATATATATACATCAACCATATTTGTTATTTAATTCTTGACGTTACAGTGTCTCGATGTCGCTATCCTCAGTCCTCCAAGAAGAGTGACAGAGAGTCACTGAAAGGTCGGGGAACTGACTAAATAATTGGTTGATATAACGCCTTATAATTTTACCAACAAGTTTAAGTATGCAAAACGACACTTGAAGTTACACCGCATGAGTTTCTTTTCAATGAAAAATCAAAATTTTATTTCAAGGTGAAATATTGACTATTTCTAACCTTTTTGGATGAGGTATGAAAGAGTGAATTATGAAGAGTAATGATGAACGGAAAAATAAAAGTGTCCAGGGATGAGAATCGAACCCACAAATACGTCCAGAGTAGCCTAGTGGACATGGCATCTGCCCGGTAAGCGGAACATTGTGGGTTCGATTCCCATCCCTGGACACTTTTATTTTTCCGTTCATCATTACTCTTCATAATTCACCCTTTCATACCTCATCCAAAAAGGTTAGAAATAGTCAATATTTCACCTTGAAATAAAATTTTGATTTTTCATTGAAAAGAAACTCATGCGGTGTAACTTCAAGTGTCGTTTTGCAATCACAGCCGTAGTGTATTATATTGTAAGTTTAAGTATCAAAATTCGAAATTATTTTAAAGGCGTATGATTCTTTTTGAAAATAAACAATTTCTACAATTGCTCTTACTGCAATGGAAAAATTAATGGGAGAGCCTGGCTCATCAATGGTGAACCCTCCCAGCGGTTTCGCCAGTTTAATCTACCATACCGCTGTTATATTGCATTTTTGTAACTTCCTTTCCAAGAGTCTAGCAACAGTATCACTATAAAAGGAAGTTCCAAAAATGCAATATAACAGCGGTATGGTAGATTAAACTGGCGAAACCGCTGGGAGGGTTCATCACTGATGAGCCAGGCCCTCCCATTAATTTTTCCATTGCAGTATAAATTGTTTATTTTCAAAAAGAATCTTACGCCTTTAAAATAATTTCGAATTTTGATAACAGATGGCGCGCTAGTGAATCATATTATAAAGGTTTAAGTATCCAAGAATTCTCTACACACAACCCAATACGTTTAAAAATCTCAGAATTTTACAAACCTAAAACAAGTTTAAATGTCCTACATATTGAAACAAGAATCCGGACAAACAAAGATGGCGACCAATTCAGAATTTACTTGTGTAACTTGTACGGTTCCTAATTAGAGGCCCCGCACAAGTCCGATTTATTTTTAATTAAAGATAATTAAGTTACGTGTGTGGAAACGCCCAACTGGCTGAGGAGTTACAGCTGACTTCTTGATGTAATTCTACTATGGTACTTCATTCGTTGGTTCAGAATACTACGAGTTGTCTAATACCCATAGAAATGTCATCAACTTCATACTCTCCATAGAGGTCTTCTTTGCACCAAATTAACTTTCTATTACCCGGGCATACTAGATGCATTACAAAAAGAAGAATATTTCTATAAAGATCTCTTTTTGAAAATATAGCAATCCATATTTAAATCATTAGATAATAAAAAAGCAGATATCGGATTCAATAAAAGATTTATTTGCCAATATTTCGGTTGGCTGAACGCCAAACCTTTATCAAGGCATTACATTTTATACAAAATGTATACACAATGTAATGCCATGATAAAGGTTTGGCGTTCAGCCAACCGAAATATTAGCAAATAAATCTTTTATTAAATCCAATATATGCCTTTTTATTATCTAATAAAGATTTTTGTTACTGATTTGGGTAATTGAAAAACATTTTCTTTTATTATGTCTTGTTTTATACCCCGTGGAGATGTCATATGTCTGTCCAGCCTCAAAACGGGACACACAAGGCAGATTAGATTTGAAGACGGAGTTAAGATCTTCCCAACTTGCCCACCATCTGTAAAAAGAAGGAGACAACCCCATACCATCTAGTCTCATGTATGGAAGTCCACGACTTGTACCATAACTAAACAAGATACATGTGTCTCCACGAAATTGTGTAATGACAAAATATATAATAGTTTTTTTTTAAATATTGTGTGTTTTGAAGTGTGTGTTATCGTAAATTGCGAAGTCTCTTTGACCGATAAAATTTCATATTTTTAGAACGTGTTGCTCTCAAGATTTGTGGATAATCAAGTCAAATCGGCATGTTTATTTTGACTATAAACATATTTGCATATTAATTTATTCGCAGAAATTAATTTTGTTATTTAGTCTTGTTTGGATTTAGCGAGAAGATCTGTAGGGACATATGGCCATAAGAACTTAGAGAAATACGTCAAGAAAGCGTAAATACACTCATGAACAAAACTTAAGGAAGTTGTACCTTTTAGCATGTATATCGGGATTCAGACAATAACTCTGAAAGTTATTACAGTGGCCTTTATTGAAGACACACGAGATATCCAAGTGTGAACAATATTGCCTCTGTCTTCTAAAAAAAAAAGACAATCGTCGACATCGAAGACTTTCCACTTCCTTACGTTTTATCTATGAGTGTATATCATAAATATTGTAGCGTAGAAATCAAGTCTTTGTATATCTGGAGATGTGAAAGTATTTATTGATGACGTCACGGCGACCAGTCGACAAATATTAACACATTATTATAATATAATATTGTATATTATATAATATATATTAATAACATTAATATAACAATATTAACCCCACTATCTACAGCTAGAGAATCTTGAACAAGCAAGCAAAGAAATATTTGTAAGATGATTTCACAAATACAGAGTAATATATATTTTTATAATCTGTTGAATATTTTTATTAAATAATAAATAATTTCTTCTCCACAATATAATAATTTTTGATACTAACTGTTATAAAATGGTACCTTGCATTTGCGTCTATTTTTAACGAAGATGCATCCTACCTTATATATGAAAATTGCTAGGTCCTATGATAATATAGAATATTAGAATATTTGAAGAAATATGCATTCCTAATAATTTTATTTCTTAGATGGCGCGTTATTGCCTCATAATTAATTAATGCCTAACTGGCTTTGTTCAGATTGTTTGAGAAAGTGCATTGTTCAATATAAATATTTATATTAAAAAATAAAGAAGGCATATCCTGACCACGAGCATATGTGCTTTTTAGATGGCAGAACGCCATCTAGTGGAGCAAAAATAAAATAAACGTTTATTTAACTTTCTCCGTGATATTTGGCCAACAAAATTTCTTGATAAATCAAGAAAAGCCA
>CP092881.1:8658388-8752242 GCA_030710605.1 Cordylochernes scorpioides | reverse complement strand
AACCACTAGCCAACCAACAATCCAACAAAGCTGTGATATATAGGCACATATGTCAATTAACATAGATAATACTACAATGCTATGCAAATCACAAGAGTATTCTATCGTAGAAATATCTGGAATTGCTACTTTCAACAGCGCTAATGTGGTGCATCATATTATTACAATAATAATTTCAACCCTACATTGAATTATGTCAACATTGATTTACATTGTTCAACAATGAACAATGATTCCATCCTGCAGTGTGTCGAAATATAAGCAGAATATTCCAATACAACAGCAGAGCTATGAAATGGGGTATTGTGAATTAAACTGGCGAAACCGCTGATGAGCCAGGCTCCCCACAATAATTTTTTACTACAGTTAAGGACATTAGGAAGTTGTGTTTTATATATGAATTGAAAATTCGTGAGATTCAATAGTATATTATTATTATTATTCCTAGTACACGTGGTACAAGTCATGATAATCATGGTGGGTAGTTAGCGACTGCTTTTACTGTAAGTGCACCACATGTCTAGACCTGTGAAAAGCAGTTCGATTTGCACTTACAAATGTGCCAGAGCTCCGTTTGGTTACTTGCACTCGCTGGTGGGGTTGAACTTTTTAAAGAATCGGGGGCCATTGGAACATTCTTTTTTAATCATAAAAAAGTGTCCAATGCGGGATACGATCCCGGGTCGTAGCGGTCGAAAACCAACGGTTTAGACCATCTTTCCACCGACCCCCTAGTTTAATTTCTTGAACTAACGTTTTTGATGTCTGTGCTTGTGGGTTACGTGATTCAAATCTTTGATTTACTGAAAAAGAACAAGGTAAAAGCTGTGAACACATAGTAGAATTGAGAAAGAAACCTCTGATGATATTCATTGGTGTTTAACTCAGTTATCAGATTGTTCAAGAGAGAGCTAGTGTTTAGTTATCAGATTGTTCAAGAGAGAGCTAGTGTTTAGTTATCAGATTGTTCAAGAGAGAGCTAGTGTTTAGTTATCAGATTGTTCAAGAGAGAGCTAGTGTTTAGTTATCAGATTGTTCAAGAGAGAGCTAGTGTTTAGTTATCAGATTGTTCAAGAGAGAGCTAGTGTTTAGTTATCAGATTGTTCAAGAGAGAGCTAGTGTTTAGTTATCAGATTGAATTATAACAAAGGTTCAAGAGATAGAGAGCTAGTGTTTAGTTATCAGATTGTTCAAGAGAGAGCTAGTGTTTAGTTATCAGATTGTTCAAGAGAGAGCTAGTGTTTAGTTATCAGATTGTTCAAGAGAGAGCTAGTGTTTAGTTATCAGATTGAATTATAACAAAGGTTCAAGAGATAGAGAGCTAGTGTTTAGTTATCAGATTGTTCAAGAGAGAGCTAGTGTTTAGTTATCAGATTGTTCAAGAGAGAGCTAGTGTTTAGTTATCAGATTGAATTATAACAAAGGTTCAAGAGATAGAGAGCTAGTGTTTAGTTATCAGATTGTTCAAGAGAGAGCTAGTGTTTAGTTATCAGATTGTTCAAGAGAGAGCTAGTGTTTAGTTATCAGATTGTTCAAGAGAGAGCTAGTGTTTAGTTATCAGATTGAATTATAACAAAGGTTCAAGAGAGAGCTAGTGTTTAGTTATCAGATTGAATTATAACAAAGGCTAAAGATAGAGAGCTAGTGTTTAGTTATCAGATTGAATTATAACAAAGGTCCAAGAGATAGAGAGCTGTACTCACGTCTTTGACAGGGATGTTTGTGTCCATCACCACCCCCATATCCACGCCGTCCTGGACGTAGAAGTTGGAGTGAGGGGCGTCCAGTACTGGGACGCTCTCTCTGTTGCCCGAGTTGGCCTGCGTGCGTACGACGTAGACGTTCCAGGAGACGTAGCGCAGATGGTTACGTGGGACAAGTTGGATGTCTGAGAAGAAGACCTTCACCTTGAGACAATCAGCAGCATCAGCATCTGCCTCCACACTCCAACCTTGTCTATCGCGGTCGTAGCAGTTGGGTTCAGCGTTTGGATC
Source organism: Cordylochernes scorpioides (assembly GCA_030710605.1). Classification (NCBI taxonomy): domain Eukaryota; kingdom Metazoa; phylum Arthropoda; class Arachnida; order Pseudoscorpiones; family Chernetidae; genus Cordylochernes; species Cordylochernes scorpioides. The sequence continues at coordinate 8,750,248 of CP092881.1, read as the reverse complement.
ACGGGTCTGTAGCGCCACCTTCACCTCGCTGGTCAGATTGGCGCAGAGAAGTTCCACATGCACTTTCGGTGGTGGATCCAACGTGGGAAATCCTTTAACAGGAAACCCACGAATCCGTCCGTTTAAATCAGATATTTGGTCTAACATCCCTGAATCTGCTTTACGTTCACCTTCCTGCACGACCACGCGGTACTGGACACGACAGTGATGTTGGAATCCTGTCAATCTGTTGAGAAAGACACGGCAACGTCCAGTTTCTGGGGTCTCGGCGTTTGCTGAGGTGGCAGATGTTGACGGAGGTGGCGAGCCATTCTGTACCATGGTGACGTTCCACTCCAGCCCACCGAACATAAAGGATGGCGTCTCCAACTTGGGCGATGGAACGGGAGCTTTAGGATTGGCAGCGGGGGAGGATGAGGTGGGTTTGAAGTCTGACTCATAGATAGCCTTTATATTGCCTAGAGTCAACTCGAGGACGAATTCAGAATTCTCGTCGGAGAATCGTTTAGCTCTCAAATCGCTGGTAGCGATGAGACGCGGGGTCCCGTGAGTAGATTGGGCCAGGGTAAAGGCGCATTGACGCTGGGAGAAAAGTTCATTCTTGCTGAAGTGTTCGCGGGAGACGAGGGTGAACGTGAAGTCAACCAGGACGCGAGTACCTGCGCTGGGATTTCTAAGGATGAGTACGACACCGAGGACGTTCTTGTCTTGTCGACAGAAGCTGATGGCCCAGCGATGGTATCCGAAGACGAAGTCCTTGGTCGTGGCGTCGCGGTGGATGTCGCGGGTGACCGAGCGGGTGACGATGAAGGTGAAGACGCCGGTGTTGGCGCGGTCGTTCAGTCGGGTGTAGCGGTAGAGGAGCGCCATCGGCACCGTCCAGCCCTGTCGCATACATCTCATGTTAACATTCGACAAAAATACATATAAATATATATAAATTTTATATTAAAATATTATTCTATTTAAAATTATATTTTATAGATCCAAATACTATGTTGAATCGACCGCCAGAGGTCACACTTTGCATATAAAAACTCGTTGTTGTTGTTCCCTGTTGGCCGGCTCAAACCTTTTGTACATTATGTAAATAAGCTTTTCATTTTTTTATTCTTGCGCCTTAAACCAGGCAGTACTTTTACAAATTATGTTTTTATATGTCCCATAAGCTCAATTAAAGCTATTTTTAATAACTAATTTTATTTAATTTTAACCACGACTGCATCACCAAAAAATAATTAGAAAATAATATTCCAAAATCAACAGAAATCTCATTTTTCTTTTTATAACATATATATCAATTTTTCTCCCCATTGAATATAACAAAATATTTTAAAAACTTAATTCTGTTGACGTTATGTGGCGCTGAATTTGTTGTTGACACACATTAAATAAGTTATAACACCTTGATAAAGGTTGGCGTTCAGCCAACTGAAATATTGGTAAAATAAATGATATTTTGATCTAATATATGTCTTTTTAATAATAATAAAAAAAAACACACACACACACATGGCTTATTCTTTTCATTTCACACACACATTAGTTGTTTCAGATTGTTTGACGTTCTCACACAACCTCTGGCCTTAACTACCCGTTTCATGATTTTTCAGGATGCCTGAATGAACAGTTTAATTTGGTTGCTTAGGTACAGCTTGCACCACGCTGACGAGGGCCAACAGCCCGAAACGCGTACATGGTTAGCTTTTCTTTATTAATCAAGAATGGATATTTGGCCAATTCTCGAATAATTAAAAAAAAATCAAGGAATAGTTGATATTTATTCCGACAGATGGCGCTAGCCATCAGCAACTTTTAGTTGCACGATCAAGGAGATGCCTTTTTCTTTTTTCTTAATACATGGTTAGGTTTCTTGTATAAATCTTTCAATTTATAATTTATAATTTAGAATGGTGTAAAAGGTAATAATTATATATTAATCTTACATTATTTTGTATGATGCACTAGCGCGCCATCTGTTATCAAACTGGCGAAACCGCTGGGAGGGTTCACCACTAATGAGCCAGGCCCTCCCTTTAATTTTTCCATTGCAGTAAAGGCAGTAGAAATTGTTTAATTTCAAAAAGAATCTTACGCGTTTAAAATAGTTTCGAATCATTTTGTATGTTATATTGTTCCAATATATGTTTTTTAATTCGAAAAATTACATTTTATGATTCAATTTTCATTGAAATTTTCAGTAGATAATATGTATGTACGATGGCATATTGTGTTAGTATATTTCTATATAAACTCTCACACACTTGTAAACAAAATGATATCAGGGTTAAGATAACAAGAGCGAAGCTAACAAAACTTTTGCTACCAAAAGAAAAATACAAACGGAAATCGGCTGCAGAATTCCGCCGGAAATGACGTCAGCAAGTGATGGATTGGCCACGAGTTGACCAGGGGTGCTAAGCCTAATTTGGGGACATCTTTTCTGTCATCCTTTGTTTTGATATCACCTGATTGGCTATTTATAGCTGGAAAATGATTGGCTCTTTAGAATTTATACATATTTATGATGAAATATTATCATTATTAGGTTTCATCTTCTGCCATTTTTCTCTCCATTCTGCCATTTTTTTTATGATGGTGATACAGATGGTTTCAGTTGAAGCGGCGTATGCTAAGCTATAAAAAATCTGATAATGAATAACAACAACAACAGCTTTATTAGGACATTTCCGTCCTGTAAGGACTCGCCATACATCATTTTCATTGAAAAAAGGAAAAAAGAAACATAAACAACGAAGAGAAGGGAAAATGAAAAGGAAATTAAAGTATTCAACATAACACTATACAAATTAACTATGGAAGGAAATTGTTCTGTAATTTTAGTTCTTAGAGATTTGATAATGAATAACTTGTGAAAGAACGATTCGATCAAAATTTAACTAATCCTGAAGAAAGGACAAAAATCTTTACTCTGTGCGCCAGCTATCAACATCTAACTTTAAATTTAAAGATAAACTCCACCAACAGATATGTGGTTCTCCTATAGAAAGCCCGCTTTCATTGACATTGGCGGAAATTCATTATTGCAAAAATGAGGATTTTAACAAATTACAAAATACAAAAATCACAAAACGCCTTATTTAAAAAAAATATATATTTACATATATATTAAAAGCAAATATGCATATGTAGACCACTCACATTACTAGATGACATTTAAATCTTTTAAAATAAATTTAAAAATCTCATGTGAGAGGTCAGAATATGCATATTTTGTTTTTTATTATCAACACTTGACCATTCTTTCTATTTATTCTTATTTTTCTACCTATTCATGTATCTCTTTTATTTTGATTGAAAAAGAGACATTTATATACGAAAACTAGTAAACAATACCTTGTGGTTTTTACTTATTTACATATATTTATATATATATATAAATTTAAGCTGTTTATTATCCGTCAAAATTAAATTATAAACACACTTTAGACTTATTTGTGAAAATATATATTTTAAAAACAATTAAAAATAATTTTTATATAAAAATATCAAATTATATTATTAAAGTTTTAAAAATACAGAACTGTATTTTAAATTCACTAAAAAATTTAAAAGGTATCTCATAAAAATTCTAAGTAATTTTTAAAATATGGAGTTATTTCTTCTATCAGATTTTTTATATATATAAAAAAATATTTTTGACTCGTGACTCGCTGACGCAGCTAATGTAATTCCAAGAGGCGCGCGCCATCTTGGATAAAATAAAGAAAATTCCAAAACCAAGCCAACACGCCATCTGGTGGGATCGATACGAAGCAGTTCCCCACACGTTCATGAATTAGTCTACAAGCCTTAAATCTAATATCTCAAGGAAACTTTATTTTTTTGTCGTCATTACATAGATAGAAATTTCTTCTAGAAAATATTGTTTTTATTTATTCAATTCTCCTTGTGGATGTTGTTTATTGATAATCTTTTAATACTGAAAAATGCATGATTCATGTGTGTGTGTTATTTGAAAAAAAAAAATAAACAAACATTTTTCTATTTCTCAAATAGTTTGTAAATATGCAAAATTGGTATTTTTTGCATCTAAATATTATAATTTGTATTCCTCTAACATCTAATCCTCTCCCGACAAATTTTTACGACCACAAATTTAATTTGCATATCCAACAGACAAAAAGATTAATGGTATGCAAATCAGAATAAGTTCTTAGACAAGTTATTTCCTTTCTAAACATTTCGTATTAATAATTCAACACAGACAATTTTTTCAAAATAATTATGAAAAAGAGTAATAAATATTGTTACATCATGTTTGATACGTCCCTCTATTTATTCAAAATGATTTCTCTGTTATTTTAAATTTATTTTAAACAGATTATGTAATATAGTATCATTACTTTTGTAAAACGACATCTAAAGATTATCCCGCATGTGTTTCTTTTCAACGAAAAATCAAAATATATTTTAAGGAGAAATAACGATTATTTCTAACCTTAGGGATGAAGTATGAAAGGATGAATTGTGAAGAGTAATGATAATGGACACTTTTATTTTTCCGTTTATCATTACTCTTCACAATTCACCCTTTCATACTTCATCCCTAAGGTTAGAAATAATTGTTATTTCTCCTTAAAATATATTTTGAATTTTCGTTGAAAAGAACCTCATGCGGGATAATCTTTAGATGTCGTTTTACCATCACAGCTGCATTATATTGTATTATAAATATCATTACTTTTGTAACATTGTTATTGTTTATATCTTTGATTGTTTATTTTGGAGAGAGGAGCCACGGACGTGTAGACTAAAGATCACCAACTACGAGGAAGTAAACAAATAAACAAAGTAAATTTAAAAGGTAATTTATTTATTATTTACTTTTCTTATTCACATACTTTCATTATGGAAACCCACTCAGGAAACATGTACAACACGAATAAAGAAGAATCAAGGTGGATGACTCTACCAAGTTGCAACACCTTGCAACAATTATTTGGAATATATCAATTGATTTAACTCTCCTAGATATTAATATAAAAAAATGCCAAAGGTTTCTAGAGATGATCTTCTTTAAGAATGGTACTATAGTATCATTCTCTTTGTAACATTGTTATTGTTTATATCTTGATTGTTTATTTGGAGAGAGAGGAGTACTATAGTATCATTCCCTTTGTAACATTGTTATTGTTTATATCTTGATTGTTTATTTGGGAGAGAGGAGTACTATAGTATCATTCCCTTTGTAACATTGTTATTGTTTATATCTTGATTGTTTATTTGGGAGAGAGGAGTACTATAGTATCATTCCCTTTGTAACATTGTTATTGTTTATATCTTGATTGTTTATTTGGGAGAGAGGAGTACTATAGTATCATTCCCTTTGTAACATTGTTATTGTTTATATCTTGATTGTTTATTTGGGAGAGAGGAGTACTATAGTATCATTCCCTTTGTAACATTGTTATTGTTTATATCTTGATTGTTTATTTGGGAGAGAGGAGTACTATAGTATCATTCCCTTTGTAACATTGTTATTGTTTATATCTTGATTGTTTATTTGGGAGAGAGGAGTACTATAGTATCATTCCCTTTGTAACATTGTTATTGTTTATATCTTGATTGTTTATTTGGGAGAGAGGAGTACTATAGTATCATTCCCTTTGTAACATTGTTATTGTTTATATCTTGATTGTTTATTTGGGAGAGAGGAGTACTATAGTATCATTCCCTTTGTAACATTGTTATTGTTTATATCTTGATTGTTTATTTGGGAGAGAGGAGTACTATAGTATCATTCCCTTTGTAACATTGTTATTGTTTATATCTTGATTGTTTATTTGGGAGAGAGGAGTACTATAGTATCATTCCCTTTGTAACATTGTTATTGTTTATATCTTGATTGTTTATTGGAGAGAGAGGAGACGTGAAGACTAAAGATCATCCACTAAGAGGAAGTCAACAAATAAACAAAGTAACTTTAAAAGGTAATTTATTTATTATTTTATTTTTCTTATTTACATATTTTCATTATGGAAAACCGCTCGGGAAACACTGTGGAATTGTTTGATGAATATATATATATATACCTTACAATCTATTAATGTTCGAGTTTATTTTTCAATTCATTGAGATAGATTGTTTTGAATTTTCGTAATTTAATGAAATTTATATACATATTAGCTAATCTTTTCTTGATGTACCACCAGAGAAGCTAACGAGTCTAAAAGTACCTTCAATATAAACTGTACAAGTAACATCAACAGTTTCTATTTCTTCAAATAAAAGACACTTCGGCCAGTACATATTTTTACCATTTTTAATGCAAGCAGCCATCAACAAATTTTAATTGCACGATCAGAATATGCCGTTTTCTTTTTTCTTAATAATAAAGATTTACTGGCCGAAGTGTTTTTTATTTGAAGAAATATGAATGCCGGCCAGGCAGCCTCTATCTTTATGATAACAGATTCTATGCCATTTTAGTTATAAAAACTAAAATGTCATTCCACTCTGTGTTTTCGATAACAATTTAATTATAAAAACTAAAGAAAAATACCATTCTACTGTTTTGACAACAAATTTTAAATATAAAATAAAGAAAAGTACTTTTATCAATGTTTTCTATAATAATTATAAATTTAGTATTCATGTTTCAATTAGTATTAGAGATTTATTATACTTGGATCATTGTGCTAATTTGATATTTATATCAAATAGACACTATGACCTATTCTCGACCTTATAACTCTATAAAATCACAATTTAATGTCCAATATGTACATATGTATATCAATACTTTCTTCTTGAGTTAAAACAGTGATTATTCTCTTGATGAGCCATCAACATACCGGCCTGCACCACACTGACGAGGTCCTGAAGTGATCTAAGTGGTTTATTTTTCTTGATAATTCAAGAAAGAGCCAATTATCTGAAAATAAAAATACTAAGGCTCAGTTATCACTTTTCGTTGATTTATCAACTATTTGTTGATTTTTAATGCAAGTCATCAACAACTTTTAATTGCATAATCAAGAGATACCTTTATCATTAAAAAAAAATTATCTCGTAGATTTTAAACTATATGATGTATCAACTATTCATTGATTTTTAATGTAAGAAGCCATCAACAACTTTTAATTGCACAATCAGGATATACCTTTTTCTTAATTTATCCATCTGATTCCAGTATAATAGAAAAATAAACCACTTGGACCACTTCAGGACCTCGTCAGTGGGTTACAGGCGGGTATGTTGATGACTCATCAAGAGAATAATCACCGTTTTAACTCAAGAATATAGTAATGATGAACATATGTGCATATTGGACACTAAATTGTGATTTTATAGAGTTAGAAGGTCGAGAATAAGTAATTAATAGTGTCTATTTGATATAAATATCAAATGTCCACAATGATCCAAGTAAAATAAATCTCTAATGCTAATTGAAAAGCACATGTACTCGTGGTCAGGAGATGCCTTCTTTATTTTTAATTTCACTTTTGTACTATTATTTCTCATGTACGTTTATTTGACATAACAGACGCAATATCCCAGCTCGAGATACTCGCGCTTAAATAAATTTTAGCAACCTATATGCAATTCATTATATATTAAAATTGGTAGATATGGTAGCCATACATTTTTCCAATCAAACTTTCAATCAACAAATGGTCTTCAGAACGCCTTCTTGTTGAGAATTAAAAAATTAATGGAAATTATTCAACCATCAGAGTGGTCACTTCAAAGAAAGAGTTATCATGTTACATCCTTGAATATCGTAAAGATAGCCTGGCCGGCATTCATAGTTTTTTAAATTAAAGATACTTCGGTCAGTAAAATTTGATGTAATTCTACTGTCCTAAAAGCTTATGTCCATAGTTTTCTGGAAAACCATTTCTGAGATTCCATTCTTCAATGCTGCGTATATAAGCAGAATCGTTCAATACAGTTTTAGAGCTCTGAGAAGCGGTCTGGTGGATTAAATTGGCGAAACCGCTGGGAGGGTTCACCACTGATGAGCCAAGCCCTCCCAATATATTTTTTTCATCGCAGTAAGGGCAGTAGAAGTTTGTATTATGTATAAAGGAAACATTCGTGCTTTTAAATCCTTTCATTTTATATTTTATTGTCTCGACGTTTCGACAAAAATCTTTTGTTCTCGTCAGGAGCGAACAAAAGATTTTTGATTATTGAAAATAATTTTTACTGCTTCGCCAAATGCTTTAATTTTGTTCGCTCCTGACGAGAACAAAAGATTTTTGTCGAAACGTCGAGACAATAAAATATATTTACTGGCCAAATTATCTTTAATTTGAAGAACTACATCCTTGAAGTTACATTTCGCAAAAATTCGCGACTCAGTGACACACCAGAACTGATCATTGATTCAATGCCCCCCCTCCTACATGGCTAGCTTTTAGCAGGAGTGTTAGATCGAAGTCAGTGGTGCCAGTCACCGTGACGATATTATAGAATTGATCTTGAAGATTAAATTGTGAACCCTTGCATACATTGATTGTTGCGTGGAAATGGGTGTTATTTCTGGGTGACAACTAATCAAAACCCTAACTTTTTTTTTTACAAAAAAAACTCACTTTTCAACAAAGTTCGTTGCATACAATCAATATATTTAAAGTTAGGTTTAACACCTAATGGAAAGTTTTTCTCGGATAGATTTGAACGTAACTCAATCGTATTCCCTGTAGGTTTGACTTTCTCTGAGAGTGGTTACACCCCGGTCATCCGACTATACCAGCATATGCAAAACAGTTAAGAATGAGAGAGATTGAAACTTATTTATTGCATAGTTCATATAAGGTCATAAAAGATTAAATATGGATAATAAGAATAAATAATGATAAATATATTAAATAATTGATAAATATCCATATATATAATATATATGTAATAGATGGCGTCTGGTTTTAGACGTCTATTTTGACGGTAGAGGCGACCCTTGTCTCTTTAGATCAATTTCCTCCCGGCAAAATTTCCATCTATAATATATATATTGTAACAAAGTATTTATTAATTTTATTATTTTTATTAACAGAGTGGTCATTTTTATGTTTATATTTTGATACTCTGTAAATTTCCCTTGTGGCTTATCTTTTGTTTATCATTCATAGTTTGTTCTTGGCTGAAATAAAATTTCTGTCTTATCCCGAAGTTGGTCTTCCCTAATTTCCCACGTGGCAATATATACGTATATACAATGTCGTCATTGATGGCGCCCACCGCGGGGTAGACTCCACCACCGATGGACTGCGCGAATTCTCTCCCACAGAGTGGGCAGGTCGATGTGATGGCTGCTGTTACCCACCTGAAGACCAAGATGGTACTTGTAGATGGTAGCCTTCGGTACATTTGTTAGTTGTAGTGCCTTGGAATGAAAGCCGACGCCGAACAGCCAGGTCTGCAAGAGAGAGAGAGAGAGATTTATAACCCAGGGAGCGCAGAACGCCAACTACCAGGGCTGTCCAGCTCACTAGTATGGACTAGTTACAAGCAATTTTAATCACGTCCTGAGTGCATTCGCTGAATAGAACCAGTTGATCAAGAAGTTCAATGCTGAGGTCGACTATGGAAGGCTAGCCATAGATGTAAGATTGAGGTGGGTCAGTCCAATCAGGATAGCTGACTGTATCCTATGTCTCATGTAAGCAGGACATCTGAATAGGAGATGATCAACTCTCTGTGGTTATTTCGAACATTAAGGGCAGGTTGGATGTATTTCGGGATGCACAAGTACAAGGATTTCAAGAATCAGAACAGGACATTTTAAATGAATGAAGATAAACCCAGACATGACTAGATCCTACAGGAACTGCAAAAACTGTCACAACACCCAACTCACTCCGGACCATATATACCTGGCCATCCTTGCAGCCCTCTATATGGCAGACATCAATCCAGAAAAGGACATCCATACGGACAAGGCACCTCAGTTGGCTGGTATTGTGATCAGGGTGCACGGACCGATCTGATCTGCTCCATGGACAAGACACCACCACCACCTCAGTTGGCCGGTATTGTGATCAGAGTGCACGGACCGATCTGACCTGCTTCATGGACAAGACACCACCACCACCTCAGTTGGCCGGTATTGTGATCAGGGTGCATGGACCGATCTGTTCCATGGACAAGACACGACCACCACCTCAGTTGGCCGGTATAGTGATCAGGGTGCATGGACCGATCTGTTCCATGGACAAGACACCACCACCACCTCAGTTGGCCGGTATTGTGATCAGGGTGCATGGACCGATCTGTTCCATGGACAAGACACCACCACCACCTCAGTTGGCCGGTATTGTGATCAGGGTGCATGGACCGATCTGTTCCATGGACAAGACACGACCACCACCTCAGTTGGCCGGTATAGTGATCAGGGTGCATGGACCGATCTGTTCCATGGACAAGACACCACCACCACCTCAGTTGGCCGGTATTGTGATCAGGGTGCATGGACCGATCTGTTCCATGGACAAGACACCACCACCACCTCAGTTGGCCGGTATTGTGATCAGGGTGCATGGACCGATCTGTTCCATGGACAAGACACGACCACCACCTCAGTTGGCCGGTATTGTGATCAGGGTGCATGGACCGATCTGTTCCATGGACAAGACACGACCACCACCTCAGTTGGCCGGTATTGTGATCAGGGTGCATGGACCGATCTGTTCCATGGACAAGACACGACCACCACAAGAACAAGGGGTCTTCTAGAACCTAGAATGTTCCAGTATATATACATATGTGACAGGGTACCACGTGACTGGGTCACGTGATGGTCACCACCCAGTCAATTATCGGAAGTAATCCAACGCAATGATTGCCTAACCAATCAGCAACGTTATAAAAATCAATATGGCGTTGATAGGGTTACCATGGCAACACCAACTTAAGCTGAGCCCATTGACTCGTATAGAGTGTGGCATCGAATAAATATTACAATGCCACATTGGCTTTTTTTCTTCAAATGTTTCTTTATTTCTAATGATTGGGACAGAGTTAGAAATCATTTTATTATTTTTTTTTCAATAATTTTGGTCTTTTCAATATTGGTCTATTAAGAAAATGTATTACTGAAAATAGTATATATATTATATTTTAAAACATTAAAAAGTATTTTCATATAAAATTATGAAGAAGTTAAATATTGGTCCAATATACATATATGTCCAATTCGTATTTTTCCATTTTTGGAATTAGAGTTATATACAATATGCAAATGATATCAATCACACACACACATATACACTGGTGTCCAAAAAATAAGAAACTTAAACAATATTGAAATTTCTCAAAAGCTAATTTATTAACAAATATAAAATTTAGTATACAAATAGTTTAAACTATGGAGAATTTGACTAGCTATATGAAAATTTAAAAAAATATTTGAAATTATGAAATATGCAAATTATTACCAACATACCCAAAGCTAAGGTTCCAGATCTTAAAGAAATAAGATATCAATAGGGAGTATGATCACCTCTAACAGCTATCAAGGTCTCACAGCGAGCCCTCATACTGTTTACCAGGCTTTGGAGGAGGTCCAGGGGTAGTAAACCCCACTCCTCCAATAGAGCAGTTCTTAGCTCAACGAGGGTTCTGGGAGAGGGGTGACGAGCTCCAATACGCCTCCCTAGAGCATCCCACACATGCTCTATTGGATTCAGGTCCGGAGATCTGGCTGGCCAATCCATCCTTCGAATATTCTCACTCTGGAGATATTCATTGACTAGCCTAGCCCTATGCGGACGAGCATTATCGTCCATTAAAATTAAATTGTGACCAATTTGATCTCTATAAGGTCTTAAATAGGGCTCAAGGATCTCGTCCCTGTACCTTTGGGCAGTTAAAGTGCCCCCAGAAAAAAATGTGGAGGGGTGTGCGTCTGCTAGAACTGATGCCAGCCCAGACTAAGAGACTGCCCCCTCTAAAACTGTCTATTTCCCTGATGTTACTGGGATGATAGCGGGTTCCAGGCTCCCTCCAGATGAAAACTCGTCGAGAATCTGTGTTTAAACTAAATCTTGACTCGTCACTGAAGAGAACATTGGCCCCCTGATCATGAGTCCAGGCGTGATGTTCCAAGCACCAATTCAAGCGGGCTCTCCTGTGAGCAGAGGTTAAAGGGATACAGACCATTGGTCGTCTTGCATAAAGAGCACCTTTGTGAAGCCTTCTGTAAACAGTTTGTCTTGAAATTCTCGTTCCAGTAGCACTTGAGAGTTCATTAGAGAGTTGAATAGCTGTCATCTCCCTATGGCGCTTGGCAGTTACGACCAGATAACGGTCTTCAGAGGTAGCTGTTTTTATTTTTCTACCAGAACCTTCTTTTCTTTTGATGGTTCCTGTTTCAATGAACTGTTTCCATATTTTGCTGACCACAGATTTATTCACATTTAGCCATTTTACTACTTCAACATGTGATTGCCCTGCCTCCATTCTTCCAACAGCTCTCCATTTTAAATCATTTGCTAAAATTATTCATAAACTCATAATTAACTAAGGATTAAATAAAATAATAATTGGACAATTCTTAGATGGGGTAAACGACACACCAAATAGAACACTTATAAAGACAAGCAGAAATTTGCCTATTTTCAATTTTACCGAATCGAATGGTTGCGATAAATAAATTATACGACTTAAAATACCTAATTAAATTACTTTTTAGCTTTAGAGTTGTATATTTTAAAACATATCATTAAAAAACAAAAGGTTCTTATTTTTTGGACACCAGTGTATATAGATATATAATATATAATATCAATATAATATTCATTATATGATCCAACATATGCCTTTTTATTCAAAGATTTATTTATGGATTGCTCTATTTTCAGAATATAAATTACTATTTACGTGTTAAAATCTCTCTGAAATGCATAGTTGAAACACAGCTAACAGCCATTTAACTATGATTAGAAATGATGTTAAATTAACATATCAATGTCAAGATGAAGTGAAGGTAATAAACATTGATGTCCGCTAACCTAACCTAACCTAACCTAACTCAAGTAGTATTAGCTAGATAGATTTGAACAAGTATCCGCCATCTTGTTACAGAAGATGTTTACAAAGTTTGCCCCATAATTGTGCAGGGGGATATTCGGCTTATCATCATCAATACAGACTCTATCATCATCTCCCGATGGGAATTTAATGAGGTGTCAAGAGTTATAATTAGAGGGGGTGTCGTCTGTTAGACAAGCCATTTCCGCCATCTTGGATTGGTAGGTCAACTAGCTCTTAGAGATAAGTTTTGTGTCGAATTACATATTGGATTGGATATAACTATACAGTAGAAATACATAACTGGGTGTTAAATATTTTAAACATATATAATTTTTAGAATATGTAATTATATATATATATATATGTATTTATTAGAATATGTAATTATTTTTAGGCACTTATTAGAATATGTAATTTATTTTCGGTAATATGTTTCTTATATGATATACACTCATGAACAAAATATAAGGAAGTGGGAAGTCTTTGAAATCGCCGGTCGTTTAAAATTTTAAAAAGAAGACAGAAGAAGGCAATTTTGCTCACACTTGGTTATCTCGTGTGTCTTCAATAAATGTCACTGTAATATCTTTCAGAGTTATTGTCTGAATCCCGATATACATGCTAAAAAGTAAAACTTCCTTAATTTTTTTTGTCAATGAATGTATTTTTATAAAATATTATATCTACAGATCTTATTGCAATGATAAATATATATTATATGAAAGGGAAAACTAATTTTAACGATAAATATATATCACAATTTAATATATAATATATTAATTTTATAAATTTAAATCTCTATAAAGTTATAAATATATTTTTCTATCATAAAGAATAGCACCATTTATAGGTGAAAATGGAAGTTAAATTTGAACGAAACAATGCCAACACCAGTTTTGGCAAACTCAGTAAATATCCACGCTGTATTAATTAACTTTATTAATTAACTTTATTAACATCATGAAACGCGATATCCCAAACTCAGGGATATTTGCGCCAATACATTTCACTGCATTACAGCAATTCGGCTATATACAATCCTGTTCAATTCATTATTTTACATAAATTAACTAAAGAAAATTGTCCAAAGAGAAAAACAAACAACAAAGCAAAACACACAGAGCAAGCATCGCAGTTCTTTTTTTTTTTTTCTAAGATTCCTTCTCTTTTTTCCAATTCAAGAGAAAGTTGTATATGTATTTACAAAATTGATCAAAATTTTTATACTTTTCTTTTTTGTCTACAAATTCATCAAGCTGTCCAATACGACCAAATCTATTTTCCCTAAAATCCCGGAAAATTGGGCACTCCAGAAGTAGATGTCTCGCGTCTTGAATTTCACCTCCGCAGAAGCATCCTGGTTCCTTCACGGCGCCGATAGTTGCCAAAAATTTCCCAAAATTGCCATGATCTGTAATGAATTGGATATTATAAAAATTTGGACGGAAAAATCTTGGAATTCCTAATACGAAAAAGCTTCTGAAAATTTCATTAGTGTTCTCAAAAATTTCATTCATTTTTGCGTGTAAGAATGATTTGACTATACTTGGAGCATGGGGTTCGTAAGTAGTTAGATCTACGCTGTATGTTTTTGTAAATATTTCTTGTATGAAAATATCACCAAAATTGTTACAGAAGAACCTGCTAGTTGATAATATGCTTAGTATCCACTTCAGTGTTAAGTGAGCAAGTTGGTTTCTACTTTTTTAAAGTACAATTTGAATGTTTGTAGTGATGGCTTCATTAGGTTGTGCTAACCTAAAGTTAAATTAACATATTCAAAACTAAAGCTTAAATTGTTGATTTACAACTGCCAACAATCAGCAACGTGGGGAAATATGTTTTACCACCAAAGCTTTAGCCTTCGTGAAGACATTTTAAATTTTAGAAAGGTGGAAGACACTTGTATACTCCGTTTAAAAGCTTGCATAATTACATTCAACAATTCTCCTTTACTAAATATTTCTTATAAGATATAGTCGATGTTTTATTAAGCCCGTTGAAGAACGATTATCACTTGAAAGCTAGCGTTTTGTAATAAAAATAAACTCATTGTGAGAAAATATTTTGTAATTTTAAAACTGAGAAATGTTCAAATATGCATCAGAGTGTTCAAATAAGGGCCAAAGCCTGAAACAATAGTATACAGGTTGGCTTTCTGTCTGAATTTACCTAAACAGGTGTTGTAGCTATTATTTATCATCACTAGTAAAGTTTTTTAAAATTGACAATACACCAATACCTCGCTTTGCGTCGTTTCGTTTTGCTTTTTTTTTCGAAGTTGCGTCGCTGCTTAATTTTTACTGATTTTCACTGTGCGTCGTTAGATTTTCGAAGTTGCGTTGTTTTGGATTCGAGTCTTTAATTTCTTTTTAGAATTTCTTTTTCCTAAAATATGGCAACACCTTTGTTTTTGATTGCGCCTTTACATATTTTCACTTTAAGTCGTTTCAATTTGCGTCGTGTTTTTTTGGAACGTAACCCCGACGCAAAGCGAGGTATGGGTGTAACATAAAGCATCGTTCTGATATGTATATTTAAGGGGAGAGGTGCCTCTTTTGGTACATATATGTGCTATATAGTGATTTATTTGATTTAGTGATTTATTTAGAGCATATTTGTCATTATTAGATTTTTAATTTGGCTCTACCTGAACCTGATCCCTACCATGTATGTCCCCACAGTTCTTTGTCTTTCGCGAAGTGAACAAGTCTCTCCCAACCGCCTATCCCGACCATCCATACATACATATATTATATAATCTAAAAACTCAAATATTTCTATATTCAAAAAAATATATATTTTATTTTATTCATTGATAATTTTACTTTGTTATCATCGTTTTTAGAAAGACTTTCAGTTTTTGTTGTAAATATGCGTAGTTAACATATCTATCCTTTTAAATCACTAATATAGGATTAACTTTATAAATTCAATATAATGTGAAAATAACAAATGTGTAATCTTTCCTCAAGTAATTGAAAATTAAAGCTACTTGACGGTAAATAATTATATTTTTCTTATCACGACTGCACCTCAACCCTTTATCTTATCGATCCTTTGTCTTATCAAGCCTTACCTAACAACAACAAAATATATTCATAACATATGAAGTGATATGAACATATGATGTGATATATAATATTTAAAAGTTTCCAACAACAGAATACTTATGATATAATGTTATGTAAATAGAGTAGACTTATATAGAATCATCTTATTTACATATTAAAAAAAAACTTCTATTATGAATTATAAAAAAGCACATTGTTTCAGGGGAGAATATATTTCCAATTTGAAATTCAATCAGTTGATTTAAAAATCACTTAACAACACTCTTCACACCATCCCAATACCCCTCTTTTAAAAGTTTTCTAATTTGATGACTAAATTATAGGTTTGTGATATTTTCAAACTATATTTCAAAACAAAAGTATTTATTCGAATTTAATGATATAGAATCAAGGCGTTGAAATAGAACTCTTTGAATAAACTCAAAGGTGTGTATTTATATTTCATTAAATTTTATTTTAAAGTTGCATATTTGATTATTTTATTTACATATATACCCGGAGGAGAGAGAGATGAATTCTACCATGTAGGTTTCCAGGTAGGGGAACAGATATCATATATATACACTCATGGACAAAACTTAAGGAAGTTGTACCTTTTAGCATGTATATCGATAAATAACTGTGAAAGATATTACAGTAACCATTATTGTAGACACACGAGATAACTAAGCGTGAACAAAATTGCCTTTGTTTATATACTCCGTAATCCAACAAATATTTAACAATATACTTCCTATTTCAACAATGTTATAACAATATACGCCTGGAGCTATTATAGAATGTGGGATGAACTGACAGGCAGCAACCTATATCTCCAGGATCAAAACTGGCAGCCATACAAGACCGCTCCTCTTCCAGGATGGTGTCTTTCCACAATGCACCATATACAGAACCAAAGAGACTTCACCAGACCACCTCTTGGAATGTATAGGAGCCTCAAGACAGGACCTAAATTCCAACTCTACCAAAAATTGCGAATTTGATCAATGAATATAGTCTCTATGACATTGTATAATTATAAAAAAGGGATAACAATAATAGTAATAAAAACAATATACTTCATAGCCAAAAATATATTTAATAATTTATTCGTAGTCCAACAATGATCTTTCAATACACTTCATAGTCCTACAAATATTTACAATATACTCCGCAGTTCAACAATGCTTCAACAATAAACTCCATATTCAAACAATGATTTAACATTACCTCCGTAGTATACAACAATGATATAATAATTACCTCTCCTTTTCACATTGTATCGCGGTCTCACGCAATTCTGGCCTTAACTACCCGTTTCATGATTTTTCAGGATGCCTGAATGACCAGTTTTTTGATCGTTGAGGTACAGCTTGCACCACGCTGTTGAGGGCCAACAGCCCGAAACGCGTCCGTGGTTAGCTTTTCTTGATTAATCAAGAATGGGTATTTGGCCAATTCTGGAATAATTAAAAATAAACGAGAATATTTTGATATTTATTCCGATAGATAGCGCAAGCCATCAGCAACTTTTAGTTGAACGATAAGGAGATGCTTTTTTCATAATTACCTCTCTGTTCCAACAATAAATCTAACAATAACCAATGTGGTCCTATTTAAAGAATGCACTCCCCGTATCAAACAATAAATCAACAAGCGTGTCCGTAGTATAACAATCATCTAACAATGTATGTACTCCGTAGTCCCTCAACAATCTCAACAATCCATGGAAGTTCCTGGAAGAGAGGACCAGCTGGAATTATGCAACTCTCCTAGGAGTTACGCAATACGTAATTGTACTATGAATTCTTCCCTTGGGCGAAGATATCAAAGACTTAGTTATTCTTACATCTTCCTATTATATCTTTCTTTGCCCTTAAATACATAATACATATAGTCAACCGTACAATATTTGCATATATTAACGGGTATTTTCCAAGAAGGAAGGTTTAGAACAGACATTTCTTTGGATAAAATAAACGCAAGAAACTAAGCCTAATGTCACATCAATTACACAGAATGGAAATCAGGGGATCACAAATGTCAGCTATCGCAGGTTTCCATCCGTTTATTCATTTTTTGATAATAGAAAAATAATTTTAAAAATACTTGAGCAAAAACAAGCTCAAACTTGATGCATCAATACTTTATATTTTTATTTTGAATTAAGATAATAGAAATAAAGGAATTCTTTAGACTGTGAAAACGTGACTGGAAGATGGAAATGTTTGTTTTAGGTTTGTGTCGTGTTCAGAATATATATTAGTTTATAAGGTAAATATTTATAAAAGTTGGGCTTTCTATACGTTTCAAAATGATTTTAAAATAAGAGAATTCAGACATTTTATAGGTAAATTATATAAAACCAAATATTTTAATTGTTAATACTATATATTTTGAAAATTTATAAATGAATTATTATAGAATAAATGAGGCATATATGGATAATCACAAAATATTATTTTTTTCAATAATATTTTGATAGGTAAACGTACAGAACACGCACACAACACACAAAACGTACACAAAACACAATAACAATATACAACACAACAGACAAAGCATACATACAACACAACACACAAAGCATACATACAACACAGTACACAATGCACAAACATACATACATCCAATGAAAGAAGATTCGGGGAGTTTTTATATATGGTACGGATGCCATAAGATTTAAGTTTTCTGGCTATATCTACTGAGGAGGGGGATCATTGTGCTTTCTTCCTTACTCCCCCTCCTCAGTAGATATAGCCAGAAAACTTAAATCTTATGGCATCCGTACCATATATAAAAACTCCCCGAATCTTCTTTCATCCCTCCGTCATCCTCATACTAAGTCCTCAGCTCCTCCTGACCCTCTTCGTTCTATGGGCGCAGTCTACTCCGTCTCATGTGAACAGTGTCCTGCTACTTACGTTGGTGAGACAGGTAGATCTGTGGCCATCAGGATGACTGAACATTCCCGTAATATTTCTAGGCAAGATACCAAATCCCTCATTTATCAACATATACAGAGCACAGGCCACACTTTCAACATCAATAACCCCACCATACATTACAGGCACATACATATCTTACACCAAAGACTTATCCTAGAATCCATAGTATCCCACAAACTGAACAGCATCAACAGAAAAATAGATCTTCCAGAAGCTTATCATCCTCTCTTGTCCTTTATTTAAACCTCCCACATGTTTATTTCAATAGCCCTAATCATGCGCCGTCTCGTGGTTTCAGACTGCAGATTTAAAATTTACTTTTCTCAAAAATCGGTTCTTCCGTTAATATCAACATTTATAAATAGTTTAAAAACTTTCTTTTTTATATATATTAATTCCTTCCTACCATTTGTACCATAGTCCTTATAAGTCGCTCATCATTTCTCGCCTGTTGAAGGGTTTTTACCCGAAAGCTTGCACCTATGCATCAATAAAAGAAACTCGTCTTCCTTCACCATGTTTTTTCGTTTAATTAACAAAACAAAACACACACAATATACAAACCAACATAAAACATACACACAACACACAAAACATACATACAACACACAAAACATACATACAACACACAAAACATACATATAACACACAAAACATACATATAACACACAAAACACAACACAAAACGCACATCATAACACAAAACACGCACAATATACAACACATCACATAAAACATGCATGCAACACACAAAACATACATACAACACACAAAACATAACACAAAACGCAAGCCAAACGAACAATATACAACACAACAAACAAAAAATACATACAACAAACAAAACACATACCACACCGCAAAACACACGCACAATATACAACACACAAAGCACATATGCAACACACAATACACAAAGCACATATGCAACACAATACACAACGCACAAAGCACACTAACACGCATAAAACGATATTCTTGATCAATATAAATAAAATGTTATTTCTCACACACCTATGGTACTTTTAAAAATTGACATTCACTCTGCCAATAGAAATTTACGGTGGAGTAAACATTTTTAATGATTATCATATACATACCTTTCAAAATAAAGATTGATTAGGAATTTCTCTATATTTTATCAAAACATTTCTGCTTAGAATTAACTAAAGATGACAGAAAACATATTTTAAACTATTTCAATTCATCTCTATGTTAATCACAGAATCATATTTAAGTTTTAAAATTATGTTATCATTCTAATTTTCAAATATCTAGATTTTTTCTAAACAAAATATACTATATCAATTATGTAAATAAGACAGTTATGTAAAATATTCCAATTTACATTATGGGAATTCTACCAGATACCACTTATATCTAAACAATATTTTCTTTTATGTAAAAGCGATTTAATTTTATTTTTTGAGGCGTCCATTTCCCCCCCCCCCCCATTCTATTGAGTCTTCTGACAGATTTCTTTCAAACAATTTCTTCGCCCTTATTTTTAAATCGAGCGAGACTTGAGGGAAAATGTTGACAATAGAGGCGTAATAGAGGATAAAACTTTGTTGAGAGGGTTTTCCGTGAAAATCTGAAAATTAAAAAAAATATTTAAAACTTATGCGCGGAGTCTTTTAACAAAATATTTAAAAACAAAAACATTCCCCTAATCGTGCAAAGAAAATTTACTGATAGCTTGCGCCATCTGTTGTAATAAATATCAAATAACCGTTGAGTTATGTTCCACACAGAAATATGACCAAAAAATACTCCTGACTAATCAGGAAAAGACAACCATTTGATTAATTAAAAAAGGATATTTGACCTATTGTTGGAGCTTGGATCCTCACAGTATTAGCTTGGAATTCCGTGTAGCTCTCTAACCTTTTGTTTTAGATGTTGACGATCTTTTGGCAAAGTTTAATTCGGACTGTATGTTTTCACTTCGACCTGCGGATTGACTACTGAGAAATTATCCTTATCTAATTGCGATGCAGCAACAAGAGAATCACCACACAGCCTCACTGATCTTAGCTGACACACTAACTTTATTGAATCATCCACTCATTTTATATACATATATATTTACATAACCAAAAGAAAGAAATAAAAATTTACATCAATTCAGCCTAGCAAGTTATTTACATACCTAGGCGCAAACACCTATAATATATTAATAATTTGACATATAATATTATATATTAGATAAAAAAGGCATATATTGGATTTAATAAAATATTTATTTTGCCGATATTTCGGCTGGCCGAACGCCAACCTTTATCGAGGCATTACATTTTTGTATACACAAACTCAGCGCCGCATAGTGTTATAGTTTTATTAAATCCAATATATGCCTTTTTTATCTAATGAATTAAGTATGGATTGCTCTATTTTCAAAATATTATATATGTAATAGTCATCATTTTTTCCCTAGTACACGTGGTACAGCCCATGATAATCATGATGGGTAGAAGTTGGAGACTGTTTTTACTGTAAGTGAACCACATATCTACATATATGAAAAGAAGTTCGACTTTTTCACTTAGAAATCTGCCAGAGCTCCGTTTGGTTACTTGCACTCTCTGGTGGGTTTGAATTTTAGTAATATTTTATTTATGCTATGTTACTTCAAGTCTTCTGTAAATAAGAAACCAAAAAAGATTCACATGATAAATTGAAATTATTTTATGTATACAATACAGCAATGGATCAGTCTAGAGTCGAAGCCTAACCTGTAGTACAGGAATTTGTAACATTATTTGCATATTTACAGAGATCAACCTAGAACTACTTAGAGAGTCTTCCAGATTCAGAGGAATGGAAGATCTACAGAGTCCAAGGAAATGTTAGACTCTCCTGCCTAGAGAGTCCTGGAGTCCTCGGGAGAAAAAACAAATCGATGAACGATCCAATAAAATTCGCTGACACTCCTGGACTTTTGGTGAGTCCAGGGTAAAATAACACAGTATCTCTTTTTTTCTATAATATCTTGTTGTACAGGGCGTTCTACACTGAAAATTGGTTTGTTGTTTTTTCTAGGTTTTATTGTTTCTTTTATCCGAAGTAAGTAAATACAGATAATGGATTGTGAGTGTTGTAACTATCTCTACAGGGAACATATTTCTGCACAGGTAAGTTTGATGTGAACTTTCATGGGTGCAATATTCTTCGTGGTTGTTCATTTGCGAAGTTGAATTCTTGCAGAGAAGCTGGAGTCTTTAGATAGCTCTTCTTTATAAAATGCTGATTTAACAGATGTTATTCTGTGAAAAAATAGTACAAATATGATATTGTACTGGGATAAGGTGCATAAATTATGAAAAATACATCTCCTTATCGTGCAACTGAAAGTTGCTGATGGCTTGCGCCATCTATGTTTCTTATATGTTATTTTGTTTTATATCAGCTCTAAAATAATGTTTTTTATTATTATTATCTCTAGTATTATCTCAATACTATCTCTAGTATACATTATACAGATCATGATAATAATGGTGGGTAGAAGTTAGCGCTTGCTTTCACTGTAAGTGCACCACATATTTACATATGTGGAAAGCAATTCGACTTTGCACTTATACTTATGTGTATATATGCAAGAACATTGTTTGGTTATTTGCATTTACTGGTGGGCTTGGACTTTTGTGTAAGAATCTGAAGATATTGGAGCAAGTCATTTATTTCAGAAAAAGGTGCCCATTGAGGGATTCGATCCCAGTTCGTGGCTATCGGATATCGCCGGTTTATATCACTCTATTTACATATTATCTCCAAGTTATATCTCTATGAATAAATAAGAAATATTTGTTTGTGAGTTGATTCGTTTTCTACATATCATAGAACAATAATATTTGACCTATCTGAATCATACATTGACCTGACATAGAGTTAAGATTATAGTAAGTTTCGGTTATCGTTTTTCAATCCGTAATATGTAAAATTTGCTTGATAACAAGCTAATTTTAATATTATAAGAACACTGCCTTTCCCGATCCCAAGCCTGGATGAAAAAGGAGGAGGGAGAGCAGAAACAAGCTCGCTAAAAAACCTGGGCTCAGCTGGCCTGGCTGATAGTATCCTGTAAGGGCTCCTGATCCAGGGATACAGGATTGAGCAGCGTTTGTACTCCATGTTAGGAGTGGCTGCACATGGCGTCTGTTCCTCATGTCAGAGGCGGCCATTTCTTTTGGAGCTAAGTCAGTGGCCTGCCACTGAGTAGTGCTCCCAGTCTTAATGACAAAGGCAGACGCATTCTACTTCACCCAGTGTGGAGATAAGGAAGAAGAAGAATATTATAAGAAAGGAAAAAGTAATAATATATTAATATGAATTCCAATCTTCGTTCTCATTTCAATATTTTCAGGAAGCTTCTTGGACAAATTAGTTGGTCATTGATGTACAGTCTGCACCACCCTGACAAGAACCAACAGCCCGAAACGCGTTGGTGGTTAGCTATTATTGATTTATCAAGAAAATGGTTTGGCAAAATATCATGTAACAAGACTAAATCAAGATTTAGTTTATATTTGTTCCACTAGATGGCGCTCTGCAATCTAAAAAGCTAATGTGAGCGGTCAGGATAGGAATTTTCTTTTATAAACATAAAAACCCCTGATTTTTTATATATATATATATTTTTTTTTCATATACGTATATATAGAATAGACCGTCCATAAGGAGGCGTTTAAGAAAATTATATACTAATGGTTGCTCTTGGGGATTGTCTTTATATAGATATTGGGTTATGTTGAACTATTTTTGATTTTATAACATGGTAGCTTAGCTACATAGTCGTTTATGGATAGTCTTATTCTATTTGTGTGAATATTTTTATTTACATAAATAAAAAGCATATCGAGATATTTACCCAGAGTAGGTAGAGGTATAAATGAAGAGGAATTAACCAGGCAAATTGTAACATAGTATAACCAACGAGACAGAGTTGTGTAAATGGAAGCAAGGTGGCGGGTAAATGTTGGTGTAAAGCAGGGAGGGTGGACGGACTAATGGGGACATAAAGTGTGTAGATTATGACACGTATTGATCCGTGTGACACAATATTGCCCGGATAAATGTGACTCCATCACGTCAACTCTTATCTTAATGATAGCTTCTTGATTGACGTGGCTTTCACTGTCTTTATAGCTCGTGCCCCTCTGTCTTTATAGCTCGTGCCCCTCTGTCTTTATAGCTTGTGCCCCTTTGTCTTTATAGCTTGTGCCCCTCTGTCTTTATAGCTCGTGCCCCTCTGTCTTTATAGCTTGTGCCCCTTTGTCTTTATAGCTTGTGCCCCTTTGTCTTTATAGCTCGTGCCCCTTTGTCTTTATAGCTTGTGCCCCTCTGTCTTTATAGATTGTGCCCCTTTGTCTTTATAGCTTGTGCCCCTTTGTCTTTATAGCTCGTGCCCCTTTGTCTTTATAGCTTGTGCCCCTCTGTCTTTATAGCTCGTGCCCCTTTGTCTTTATAGCTTGTGCCCCTCTGTCTTTATAGCTCGTGCATCTCTGTCTTTATAGCTTGTGCCCCTCTGTCTTTATAGCTTGTGCCCCTCTGTCTTTATAGCTTGTGCCCCTTTGTCTTTATAGCTTGTGCCCCTTTGTCTTTATAGCTCGTGCCCCTTTGTCTTTATAGCTTGTGCCCCTCTGTCTTTATAGCTCGTGCCCCTTTGTCTTTATAGCTTGTGCCCCTCTGTCTTTATAGCTCGTGCCTCTCTGTCTTTATAGCTTGTGCCCCTCTGTCTTTATATCTCGTGCCCCTCTGTCTTTATAGCTCGTACCCCTTTGTCTTTATAGCTCGTGCCCCTTTGTCTTTATAGCTCGTGCCCCTCTGTCTTTATAGCTCGTGCCCCTCTGTCTTTATAGCTTGTGACCCTCTGTCTTTATAGCTTGTGACCCTCTGTCTTTATAGCTCGTGCCCTTCTGTTTTTATAGCTCGTGCCCCTCTGTCTTTATAGCTCGTGCCCCTCTGTCTTTATAGCTCGTGCCTATACCCCCTATTTCTATCTCTCGTGCCTAACTCACCCCTACCATGATCTCCCAGTAGGCGGTTCTCAGTTACCTAAAGCTGTCGTTTTTGTTTTTCTGTTACTGAACCGAGTCCGCTTGTTTTCAGAGGAAGTTAATAGATGGCGTGATATTTTGCGTCTATTTAGTAGCTTTTATTATATATATCTGTTCTCCTGAAAAAAAAGTTTTTATTATAAAATGCTCTATTTAAAAGCATTATTTTTATAAGTATTAAAGTTAGTAGGAACAACACTCTTTACCCTCAACAAACTATTACTAACTATCAAAACCAAAAACAAGTTAACTATTTAGACCAAATATTTGGTTATAAAAATAATTTAGTAAAGTATATAAAACTTTCTTTGTGAAGTTTTTACTTAATGTTGGAAGTTGTTCATTTAGATGATTGGACAGTTGGGAAGAATTTTTGCCCAATAGAGACGATGTAAAAATAAAATATTTAAAACTTACCTTTTTTATATAAATTACATCGGTTTAAGAAAGAAAGATATATTGTAAATTTTAACATTTTTGTTGTTTGTAAGAAATAATGAAAAAAAAAATATCTTCCGTGATTTTGGATATAAAAAAATAAAATATAAAAAAAAAGTTTTTAAAACAACTTTTTAACTTTTCACAAAGATTTTTTTTTCTTGAACCATTTGATATTAAACTTAAGTTAGCCTTATGCTATTGTGTGTGAAATATATAAAAAAAATTTTGGTTATAAAATATATATATATTAGAATAAATTTGATTTTTTTTCTTTTTCAAGTTTTCTTTGGAACTGTTTCCTATTTCAGAATCATTATTAAGTTTGTTCCTTAGTCATTTGTCTCTTTATTCATGATAAAATTGTGAAAAAAAGTTTTAAAATTACAAAATATTTTCTCACAATGAGTTTCTTTTTATTAAAAAACGCTAGCTTTCAAGTGATAATCTCTCTTCAACGATATTTTATTAATATATGAATAAAACAAAGCATCAAGGGCTGCGTTTCTTTATTAAAACAAATATATTCGAGCTTTCGGGCACATGCGCCCTTCTACAGGAATTAATAAACAATAATCCAACTAGTTTATTTATATTTAAATTTAACGTGCATATCCACGATACACGTGCATTTCAATTTGCAAGGTATCCCATCAGACATGTGATATACTGTGAATGAATTATTTTTATCTTATTTTATTTAAGTCTATTGAATTATATGCTTCTGGTAAATCAATTCTGCGATTTATACTGTTATATTGTTTGGACACTATTGCTTCAATTATTAATCTTTGAAATTTATTATTAATATTGTTATAATGTACTTTAGGTTCATTTAAGTTAAATGTGTGTCCTGTTGAATTGGAGTGCTGTACTATTAATGATAATGGGTCATTTCTGTTTATGTTTCTTCTGTGTTCAATGATTCTATTATGCAATTTTCTTCCCGCTTCTCCTACATATTTGGCATTACAATTATTACATTCTATAGAATAAATTACCTCTTTTCTGCTTGATATATATTCAGTTTGCCTGTTTTTTGTAATCGGGTTTCTTAAGATATCTGATAAGTTGGGTGCAAATTGAAATGCACGTGTATCGTGGATATGCACGTTAAATTTAAATATAAATATTATTTCAAACTAGTTGGATTATTGTTTATTAATTCCTGTAGAAGGGCGTATGTGCCCGAAAGCTCGAATATATTTGTTTTAATAAAGAAACGCAGCCCTTGATGCTTTGTTTTATTCATATATAAATCTTACAGGGCTTTTTCAATTGATATTTTATTAAGCCCGTTGAAGAGCGATTATCATTCGAAAGCTAGCGTTTTGTAATAAAAAGAAACTCTTTGTGAGAAAATATTTTGTAATTTTTAAAATTTGTCTCTTTATAAAAAATGCACTTTGGGGAAAAAATCAAAGGTTTTGACTAGGGTCAGATTGGACACTTCTGGTTTAACATCAGTCTGCGGTAAATAAAGAGATTGTAATAATCTTCTTCTTTCTTATCTCCACTCAATCACATTAAGGTATCAAGCTTGTAAAGCTTGAGATTTTTGATGGTGTCTGCCGGAGAAGAGTAGAGTTCATCAATGGATGAGTCAATACAGTCAATAATATGTCGATTTTAATAATGATTAATTATAATTAACATTATCAATAAGCCCGAAACGCGTACTTGGTTATCTTTTCTTGATTATTCAATAATTTGGCAAATTCTGGAATAATTAAAAATCAACGGTTAGTTGATATTTTAATATAAAACAATAACGCGCCATCTGGATATAACAAATGAAAACATTTAGACTGGAATGTTTCTTTCATACATATATCAAACATCTACTGTCCTTAATGCGATAAAAAAAATATTGGGAGAGCTTGGCTTATCAGTGGTGATCCCTCCCAGCTGTTAAATGGGCGAAACCGCTGGGAGTGTTCACCACTGATGAGCCAAGCCCGCCTAATATTTTTTCATCGCAATAAGAACGGTAGAAGTTTTGTATGAAAGAAACATTCCAGTCTAAATGTTTTCATTTGCTATAGTTGATATTTATTCCGAAAGATGGCGCAAACCATCAGGAACTTTCAGTTACATGATAAGGATATGTCTTTTATTTAATTTATCTACTTTATCCCAGTACAATTTCATTATATTTACATATAGCGAATTTCACATTATTAATAAAATTGAACTTTGGAAAGGATTTTAGGATCAATATTCATTCTATAGATTTGTACATTCGGAGATTGCTCCCTCTTTATCAACTTATTGCATCCATTATTGTACAATAAATTGATAAAGAAAGAGCAATCTCTCGAAATATTTTGAGAAAAAAATGTTTTTCTTTTCTTTACAGATCCAGGAACTCCCTTTTTTATATAAACTTATTTAATAGATCGTCTTTTGGCTCAAATGATATTTTATTATCTATTCTAATAGCTAAATATTAAAATAGATAAGAAAATTACGATGCACTAGCGCGCCATCTGTTATCAAAATATAAAACTATTTTAGACGCGTATGATTCTTTTTAAAATAAAACAATTTCTAGTTGCCCTTACTGCAATGGAAAAATTAATGGGAGGGCCTGGCTCATCAGTGGTGAACCCTCACAGCGGTTTCGCCAGTTTAATCATCCTCTTATAAAAGAATATCTTCCCTGACTTGTGTTTATTCTTCAATAGTTAATTGGAATATTATCATTGTCTTAAATTAAAAAAAACTTAAATGAAATGTCTTAAGTAGTTATAAAAAAACTTCCTTTGTTATAAAACACGTCAATATAATTATACAAAGGAGTTCTCAAAACTTTGTACAAAAATCCTTTTTTTGTGAAGTTTCATATTTTATAAGCCAATTATCCTTTTTTTTCTTTTAAAGTTTAAAATTGTTCTGAATTATAAAATAGTGTTTCCATCTAATTATATTAATTTTTATAATATTGAGTATATAATAGATTTTAATATTTGTTCTCTTTTTATACATTTGTTTATAATATGTGAAGAAAAAAGAAATAATAATGAATAAAAATTCATAAAACTAGCTCAGGCTTTTTGTGATTTTATTTTAAGCAATATACACTCATGGATAAAATTAAATAAGTAGAAATTATTTGATGTTGCAGGTATTCTGTTTTTTTTTTTAAGAAGACAGAGGCTGTTCACACTTGGTTATCTCGTGGGTCTTCAATAAAGGTCACTGTAATATCTTTTAGAGTTATTGTTCCGATATATACATGGTAGAAAGTACAACTTCCTTAAGTTTTGTCCATGTGTGTATCTTATAGATCAATATAATTTATTTACAAAATTTCTAGCTCTACGTTTAAAATTTTTTTTTTTTATAAAAGTGTAGTTGCTTAAGTGGATGATCCCCTCAAATGATGGGCAGGTATTTGGAGGTTTTGCTCTATCTATGCTTTAAGATATAAAAGATAAAAAATCAAAGACGGATTAAATAGTTGATTAATGAAACTGTAATTAAAGTCTCTCTCTCTCTCTCTCTGTGATAATCTTTCATTTTTTTAAATCCTAAAGAATTTTTTAAATAAAAATAAATATTAAACAAACAAAAAAAAGAGTGATTTTCTGATGATTAAACCAAAAAAAAGGTCAAATTCTCTTTTAATTACAAGAAAGAAAAATCACAGAAACTTCACTCTGTGCTTGTAGAATTTTAAATTTTAGGGATCAATAATGCTAAAACAAAGTTTGTTTTTTTAAGACACGGGATCGAAAATATTTTTTATTGATTTCTTTTCTAGAGTTAATATCCAATTTGTCATTTCCTGTTTCTTCTCTCATATGAAAAAAACTTTCTTTGAGAATTTTGTAAATATTTAATAAAATGTATTGGGCATCACTGTATCGAATTGTAAGATCAAAATTAAATATTTTTGAGAAAGATGGAAATCTAACACACCATTTCTTTCAATGTAATTTTATATTTTATTCTTATAAATATATAACATATTAGTATGTCATAATGGGGGAGTCGGAAGGATTGTCTAAACCGTTGGTTTTTGACCTCTATGACCCGGGTTCGATTCCCGCATTGGGCACTTTTTTTTTTAATAAAAAAAAAAAAATGCTCCAATGGCCCCCTAATCTTGCAAAAGTCCAACCCCACCAGTGCGTGCAAGTAACCAAACGGAGCTCTGGCACATTTGTATGGGTAAAGTCGAATTGCTTTTCACATGTGTAGAAATATGGTGCACTTACAGTAAAAGCAGTCGACTACTTCTACCCACCATGATTATCATGGCCTGTACCACGTGTACTAGGGATAATAAAAAAGTTATAATACCTTGATAAAGGTTGGCGTTCAGCCAACTGAAATATTGGTAAAAT
The DNA here is from genome assembly GCA_030710605.1 of Cordylochernes scorpioides. NCBI lineage: Eukaryota > Metazoa > Arthropoda > Arachnida > Pseudoscorpiones > Chernetidae > Cordylochernes > Cordylochernes scorpioides. The sequence continues at coordinate 8,720,402 of CP092881.1, read as the reverse complement.
AAATGATATTTTGTTCCAATATATGCCTTTTTAATTAAAAAAAAATGTATGTTATAATATATTTTAAGATAGAAATTTCTATATATGTATATATTTTTTTCCCTGCTGATTCTGAATACAAAAGAAATATGCCAATGGTATATTCAGAAAATAAACCTTTTGAAGAAACAAAATCCAATAAAATTAAATCACTATTTGATTCAATTAAGCTGATAAAATAATTTGAGAAAGAAATACCTGACTTGGAGAAGAAATAAAATTACGTATTTACATATTTACAAGGCCATACCGGCCAAAAGAAAACACAACAATGGATTTTTATAAGGAAACCTTCGCTATCAGATGGTCGACTTCACAGAGTTTATTCTAGAAAATATATTTAAAAAGATTTTAAAATTATCTATATATATATGTTATATAAAGGTATTATTTTAAAATTATATTTCATTCATTCAAATACTCTGTTTAAATCGACCGCCAGAGGTCACGCTTTCTCTATAAGTCTCATTGTTGTTGTTCCCCGTTGGTCGGCTCAAAAATGTTTGTAATTATGTAAATAATATTTTGTTTTATTTATTCTTACGCCTTAAGCCGGGCAGTACTTTTACCAAATTATGTTTATCCTAAAGCTCAATTAAAAAACAATCTCTTATCAAAACTATTTTTATTATTTTACTTTCAATATTCTAACCACGACTGCATCACCAATACCATATAGTACTAAAAAGAACCAGCAAATAACTGCATTACCATAATCCTCAACATGATCAAAATTCAAGCAGAAAATCTCTTTTCTAAATATAATATATATACACTGCGTAACATTGAAAATGGAACACCAAGAAATAGTGGCCAGAAAATTATGCAAATTTCAGGGTAGACGCGCCTAACCGAGTTATGCAAATGATGTAAAATGCGCAGCTCTCGTGCGCACATGGAGTAAGATATAAGGGAAGGAACTTGCAGAAAGGACAGTATTCGTGTCGTTATTTCTTCAAGAAAAATCATTGTAGAAATTTTGTTCTTGTGTCAAAAGACACGTGTAATAACAGAGAATGCCAGGTCATCGTAAACGGAGGCAGTTCAAGCAGACAGACGCTTTTACGAGGGGCATGGTGATCGGACTGAAAAGGGCAGGTTGGTCCATACGTCAAATCGCAGCTGATACACACCTTGGTGCGTCCACGGTGCACCGACTGTGGAAAAGATGGTTGGAACAAGGAAATGTGGCAATTTATAGGAATGTCGGTGCAACCAGAGTGACGTCAGCACGTGTGGATCGGCGTATCCTTCGACAAGCAGTGGCGGCCCCACAAGCCACTTGTACCGCCATCCTGTAACATGTGCAAGACACCCTAGATCATTCCATCTCGACCAGAACCATTTCCCGTCGATTGGTTGCTAATGGCTTGCACTCATGCCGTCCGCTAAGAAGACTGCCATTGACCCCACCGAATAGGCGCCAACGTTTGGAATGGTGCCAGGCTAGATCGACGTGGATGACGGAATGCCACAGGGTCGTGTTCTCAGATGAGTCGCGTTTCTGCTTGTCCAGTGATAGTCGCCGTGTACGCGTGTGGCGTCGACGTGGAGAAAGGTCCAATCCGGCAGCAATTGTGGAACGCCCCACCGTCCGACAACGTGGAATCATGGTTTGGGGCGCAATCGCGTATGATTCCAGGTCACCTTTACTTCGTATTCAGGGCACTATGACGGCCCAACGATACGTTGATGATGTGCTGCGACCGGTGACACTCCCCTACTTTCAGGGGGTACCCAATGCCCTTTATCAGCAGGATAACGCCCGACCGCACACTGCTCGCATTAGCCAACAAGCTCTGCAAGATGTACAGATGCTTCCCTGGCCACCGTACTCTCCTGATCTCTCACCAATCGAGCACGTCTGGGACATCATTGGACGCCGTTTGCATGCCTTGCCACAGCCGCGTTCAGAAGACGAACTGTGGCAAATGGTTGAGAGGGAATGGAGAGCCATCCCTCAGGACGCCATCCGTACTCTGATTGACTCTCTACCTAGACGTGTTGCTGCGTGCATCGCCGTCCGCGGTGGTCCTACTTGCTACTAAGCCGACGCCGTTCTCGCTCTGTATTATGACTATCATTTTGAAATAAAGATCACTTATTGTTCGTCCCTGTCTCTCTCTGTCTGCCGAATTTCATCACTTTCTGGCCACTATTTCTTGGTGTTCCATTTTCAATGTCACGCAGTGTATATATATATAGATGGAAATTTTGCCGGGAGGAAATTGATCTAAAGAGACAAGGGTCGCCTCTCCCGTCAAAATAGACGTCTAAAGCTGGTGTTGTGGCTTTGTCACCGACCCGAGGCCGCTAGTTGCGGCGACGGTAAATAGATGGCGTCTGGTTTTAGACGTCTATTTTGACGGGAGAGGCGACCCATGTCTCATGTTGAGGATTATGGTAATGCAGTCGTGGTTAAACAATCTTGAAAGAATAATAATATTGAAGATCAGAGATTCCTTTATTTGAGCCAAGGAATATCTAAAAAAAAACATAATTTGATAAAAGTAATGCCTGGATTAAGGCGATTAGAATAAGGAAAACAAAATATTATTTACATAATGTACAAAGGTTTTGAGCCGGCCATTGGGACAAAACAACAACCAGTTTTTATAGGGGAAGCATGACCTCTGGCGGTCGATTTAACAGAGTATTTGGATCTATGAAATATAATTTTAAATAGAATAATATTTTAATATAACATATATATATATGAGTGTGTGTGTGTCAAAAAGTAAGGTACTGTTGTTGAAAATGACGAGGACCAACAGTCCGAAACGCGTACGTGGATAGCTTTTCTTGATTTATCAATAAATAGGTTGGTCAAATATCACGGTACAAGTTAAATCAACGTTTAGTTGATTTTTGTGCCACTAGATGGCGATCTGCCATTTAAAATGCTCATGTGAGTGGTCAGGATATATGTTATTACATATATATATGTTATATTATTATTATTATTTTTTTTTTTTGATAAAAGATTGCTTCAATTGAGCTATAAGATAAACATAATTCTGTAAAAGTACCGCCTGGCTTAAGGCGTAAGAATAAAAAAATGAAAAGATTATTTACATAATTACAAAGTTTTGGGTCGGCCAACGGGGAACAACAACAATGAGTATTTATAGAGAAAGCGTGACCTCTGGCGGTCGATTTATACAGAGTATTTATATCTATGTTATATTAAAATATTTTAATATAACATATATATACATGAAAAAACAATAGAAAAAATAAAAGATAAGTGGGTCAGGTGTTGATATTAAAAATAAAGAAGGCATCTCCTGACAACGAGCACATGTGCTCGTTAATGCCATCTAAAAAGCACATGTGCTCGTGGTCAGGAGATGCCTTCTTTATTTTTAATATATGTATATTTATATATTTATTTAGTTTTAACCTAAAAAATAATAATATAAAATTCCTTCTCTATAAAAAGGCTTTATATGGGTCTGAAACCATGTCAGTAATAAGCCAAGATATCAAGATATAAAAATTAAAGTTATGCAAATAAGCTATGCAAATTAAATGCATATTTTCATATTGTTAGCACACATCCTACCTTTTTTTTTCAATGCTAAAAATAAAGCTAACCACTTTTAAAGTCAGACTTAAATTGGTAGCAATTTAGAATTTGCTCTGAAAAACCTTTTTTTTTTTTTGCGCAAAAATTGTAAAACTAAGTTAAACATAAGGAATAATTTAGATAAAATAAAAAATTTCACAAGTTAATAAGACCAAATTCAAATAATATATCTAATAAGTAATTTTAGAAAATCCAATAAATGACTTTTAGAACCTTTTTTTTTACCTTAGAATTTTCAGCCATTGTCTTTAATTACTCATATAAAATTAACGAGTTTTACCTTCAAGTTCATCTTTGGAGAAATTTGAGTTCATTTTAAAATATCTTTTTTTTTTCTTGTCATTGGAATAGGATGGTAAAAATAACTGTTATTAAACGCAGGTACAAATGGAGAATTATTTTTGTTATTTAGTAAAACTCCCCATATTTCTGGAGTGTAAAAAAATCGGAAAATGAGAGAATAACTTTTTTTTTCTTGTCATTGGAATAAAATGGTGAAAATAACTGCTATTAAACACAGGTACAAATGAAGAGTTATTTTTGTTATTTAGTAAAACTCCCTATATTTATGGAGTGTATAAAAATCGACAAATGAGAGAAAATAACCTTTTCTTCTTGTCATTGGAATAAAATGGCAAAAATAAATGCGATTAAACACAGGTACAAATGAAGAATTATTTTAGTTATTTAGTAAAACTTCCCATATATCTGGAGTGTACACAATTTGCCAAAAAGAGAGAAAAAATAACAATTTAAGTGCAGTGTAAGTATCATAGAAAATTGATTTAACAAAGAAATAACACAATTTATCATTTAAAAAAGTAAAATACCTATTATTGTTCTTTTTGCAATGGAAAATATTAGTAGGACCTGACTCATCAATGGTGAACCCTGCCAGTGGTTTCGCCAGTTTAATCTTCCATACATCCATATTGCATATAACTGATATTGTATTGGGCTATATTGATTTTATATCAGTTATATTTTTGCTTATCCCTAGTACACGTAGTAGAGGCCATTGTAATTATGGTGGGTTGAAGGCGACTACATTTACTGTAAGTGCACCACATGTCTTCACAAGTGAAAAGCAGTTCGACTTTTCACTTACAAATGTGCCAGAGCCCAGTTTGGTTACTTGTACTCGCTGGCGGGGTTGGACTTTTGCAAGAATCGGGGGCCATTGGAGCATTTTCTTTTAATCAGAAAAAAGTGCTCAATGCGGGAATCGAACCCGGGTCGTAGCGGTCGAAAACCAACGGTTTTGACCATCCTTCCACCGACCCCCCCCCATATCCGGTACTTAAATTACATAAGCTATATCATTATTCGAAACGAATAAATGCGTAATTGAAATTGTATAATATTTGATATAACAAGGGGTATCTTTGATTAATAATTGGTTATTTAAAATCCAATATTTTTATCCATTAGACCCGTCGTTTTATTGAGCTGAACATCAATCGATAAATTTTTAATTATTATGGGTAATAGGATTCTTATGAAATCTAATAATATATCGACACCTATTGCCATAGGTAGCTCCAAAATATATCGATAGATGGCGCGCATTTGAAATTATAATTTAAAATATTTATTGTTTATTAATCTATATTTAGAGATATTAAAAATAAAGAAAGCATATCCTGACCAGGAGCACATGTGCTTTACAGAAGGCAGGTGGAACAGAAATCAACTAAACATTGATTTAGCCTGTTCCCTGATATTTGGACAACCCAATTTCTTGATAAATCAAGAAAAGCCATCCATGAACGCGTTTCGCGCTGTTGGCACTCGTCAGCGTGGAGTAGGCTGTACCACTGCGACTAAAAATAATTTTGGTCCCAGAGGCTTCTTGATTTCTTGATTTATCAATATTATAGGATATGCTTTCTAGATTTTTAATATCAACACCTGACCCACTTATTTATTATTTTTTTTCCTATTGTTTTTTCATTTTTAGAGATATATACGTATTTATAACCCAGGGAGCGCAGAACGCCAACTACCCGGGAAGTCCAGCTCACTAGTATGGACTAGTGTTAAGCACTTTTACTCGCATCCTGTTTTGATTGTTGATTTGAACCAGTTGACCAGAAATTTCCATGCTGAGATTGAGTTTGGGAATCTGGCCATAGATCTGGGATTGAGGTGGGTCAGTCCAAGCAGGATACAAATCTATATTCATTAATATATTCGTTATATAGATGGCTCAATTTTCAGAAGACAATACTATATATTATTTTACACAAATAAATTTACTGGCAATGCGTTTCTTTTAAATATCATCAAATATTATCACTACAGACCTTACTGCAATGATATGAGTTATTGAATGAGAGGGCTTGGCTCATCAGTAGTGAACCCTCTCAGCGGTTTCGCCAAATTAATCTCTAGACCGCTCTACTATTATATTGAATTGGTTTTGTTATATACCCTGTATTTTCTATGGAAGGCAGCTTAGGGGTGTTTAGTGAACTATGGACATAAGCTTATAGGTCTGTAGAGGTAAATATATATAATTTAAAGGCATTACATCGAGCAAAGCTCTTCCGCAAAATTTATAAACACGATGTATTTAGTACGCCATATGTTATAAGAAATCGGAACTATTCATGATACGTATGTTTATTTCAAATAAAAATACACTCATGGACAAAACTTAAGGAAGTTGTACCTTTTATAGCATTTATATCGGGATTATGACAATAACTCTGAAATATATTACAGTGACCTTTATTGAACACACACGAGATAATAAATTTTGAACAAAATTGTTTCTGTCTCCTTAAAAAAAAAAAAAAAAGAGACGACCGGCGATATCAGAAACCTTACATTTTCATTTTGTCTTTGAGTGCAGTTAAAATTTGCATAAATATATTATTTAAATGAAATAAAAAATATGTAATTGAGAAGAAATCTATTCTCTAACACACTGAAAGGTTATAAATATGGATATTGTCAAACTAAGTTTTTCTAAGTCAAACTGGCGTATCTACCAACTTTAAGATTTGAAGCGTGGAGAGTTCAAGGTGTGGTGACGTGGTTAAACCAGGGAACATATCAAGTGAAACATGGATAAAGAAAGGTGTCTGTCTGAGACAGTATTCAGTGATATAGAAAATAGAAAATAATAAATTGACCGAACGACCAACTATTAGGGCCCAGAATGCAGGACTCTTCGACGCTGCCGCAAGGGATTATGGGATATTCCGGCCACTCTATCCGCTTATAGAGGAGTCCATTATAGCTTCGGTAATCGGATCAATACAATGGTAGATCCTACTGTATAGCGACTACCTCCGTGAGCGACCACTCTTGTTGAATCATATCTGACACCTCTACACTCATAGATTAAACTTAATGGAAAGTCTTTGATGTCGTCGGTCGTCTGTTTTTTTTTTTTTTGAAAAAGACGGAGACAATTTTTTTCACACTTTGTTATCTCGTGTGTCTTCAATAAAGGTCACTGTGTATAAAATATCTTGCAGAGTTATTGTCTCAATCCCGGTATATATGCTATAAGGTACGACTTCATTAAGTTTTGTACATGAGTGTACTATTATCTATTTTTGAATGAGACCTCCTTTAGCGACCAAGAGAAGCTATGGCCGGTCTCTCATGGAAGGTTGCACATTACAATTTACAAATGGAATAGGTTGATAGAAAGGCTCGTATACTTCGATTTGTGTTTTAAGTTTCCTCCTTTTCTTGTTTATATTCTTGGCAAGTCTTTGGATGATACTTATCACAGCACACCTACAATTCTTTTCAATCTATTTTTGTCTCTGTATTAGCCTCGGTAACTGTTTTTGTCACTACATCTGTTACTGTTTTGTCACTGATTTTGTAACTGTCTCGGTCACGGTTTTGTCACTGTTTCTGTCACTGTCATTGTACTATCCTCTATCATTGTCTTTGTAATAGCCTCTGTCACGTTTTGTAACCATCTCTGTCGTGGTTTTTGTCACTATCTGCCTTTTATAATAGCCTCTGTCACTGTTTTGTCACTGTAATAGCCTCTGTCATTGTCTTTTTAATAGCCTCTGTCACGTTTTTGTCGTGATTTTGTCACTGTCATTGCCTTTTTAATAGATTCTGTCACTGTTTTGTCACTGTCTCTGTCACTGCTTTTGTCACTGTCTTTGCAATAAGCTCTGTCGCTGTTCATGTCACTGTCTCTTCCACTTTTTTCACTATCTTTATCCCTGACTTCTTCACTGTCTTTTTAACAGCATCTGTATTGTATCTTGCGCTGTCTTCGTGACTGTCATAATTATCTTCGCCCCTGTCTCTCTCTCTGACAATGTCCCAGTTATCACCGGTGACACGAGAACAAAAGAGAATCAACCACAACCCTACAGACACTTGCCAGGAGAAATTGTTCCATAAGAATAAAGTAAGGTGCCAATATATTTGACTTGTCCCAATCTCACCCTCTAATAAACGACCCCCTCTAAGAGACCTCCTCAGGCAGCTATCGCCAGAAAACAAGACCATTCTGTTCGAATACCTCAACATGGAGATTGAACATGTTGGAGACAACAACTCCATTATGTCCAAGTACCTATCCGGACTCAGGGCGGCTTGTAGCCCTAGATGTAATCTAGACGTCCCTCGGGGAAGGCCTCGAGTCTAATATCATGTATATATTTTATTATAAAGCTGATAGCTGTAATATTGTAACTTTGTTTTGATGTTGACTGGAAGTCAGTAAATAATCTAGGAGAGACCAGCAGTAGCCATGTTTTGGTCGTGGTCTCTTTAGGAGGTATGAATGTATAGCATTGAACCTCCCTAAGACGACCAAGCTTTCTTTAAAGCCAAAGTTGTTACTCTAGGGATATTGGGATCTTTAACGTGGTCATATATTTGGAAATTGTTTAATAGAGTCTAATGGGCACTAGGGATTGACTTGGAGAGAGTTTTGTAGAGGTTTGTAGATTGTTCCAATGTTGTAATGGGAGAAAAGTTGGGAGAGAAAAATTGGAGGAGGAGATAAGAAATCAAAGTCTCCAGTAAAGATGGGCGTTGAACGGAACAGAAAAGGTGGGGTGAGTGGCCTTTTTACTCCACACCCGTATTGATTGGTCCATTCCAGGCCGACCTTTGGGTCTTCTTCCTCACTTCCCGTTACTGTCTTTGTCACCATCGTCTTTGTCACAGTTTCTCATTGTTCTATTATCTTTATACTGTCTCCTGTCTTCATCACAGCCTATCTTACTCTCTCTTATTGTGACATTGTTGTTGTCGTGTCCAATGAAGAGCTTAAAATGTCCATATGCATCTCTACCACAGTAATCGCAATATCCCCTATCATTGTGAAAATTGTGGAATACAGATTGAAATGAGAAAATAAGGGAAAAGTAAAAACCTCTACAATATATATAAAAGAATAAATAAAACAGTTTACAAAGATGCCGTCAGCTTGAGATGAATATGCAAATAAAGCACAAGAAACCCATCCTCGGAAGCCATTTTGTTTATTATTTTATAAAATTATAAAACATTTTTTTTGTTCACAATTCTTTATTCTTTATTTCAACTTAGAGCGCTATGTCCCCTTAGGGACACTTGCACTTTAAAGATAAACGACAATATTGAAAGAAAAGAAAGAAAGATATTTTAAATATGTACAGAATTAGTATGCAAGTTAGTTAGATGAAAATATAAAAAAAATATCAACACAATTGATATATGTACAAAAGGTTGGTATGCAAATTTAGTTAAATGAAATCAAATTGTAAAGTATTGTGTGTATTCGAGAAAAGCAATTTACAAATTTTAAAAAGTTTTAAGGAATATTTGTTCATAATGAATAGCTTAAATTTGAAATTCAGTCTTCTAAGTGAAAACATAGAATGCAAACATACTTAAATAACCATATATCAATCCGACAGCTTCTTTAGAAACGTCATCACTAAAACTAAAATAAAAAATTAAAATCCAGTTTTCAAACCAACACGATATGTACAATCCAATACCAGGAATACAATGTCGTGTAGCTAAGTGAGACTCTTGCAGATAAATATAATATTATAAAATGAATGAAGCTTCCAGGGTTAAGTTACTTTTTATTTTCAAGCTTTGTCAGTCCTTCAACAGGATTATCACTTTAACATTTTAATAATAAATACATTATTAAAGTGATAGTCCTGTTGAAGGACTGACAAGTCCGAAAGCTTTAAAATAAAAGGTTATACAAGGAACTTAACCCTGGAAGCTTTATTTACTTTATAATATAATAAATTAGGGAAGAACATGTATAGATCAATATAGGTTAGAAGGAATGAAAGCCATAGAAATCTTAGAACTAAACACCCACTTTCCATAATTTATCATCATATTTCTAAGACCGGTCATCATTTTAACATGTCAGAATACAAAACACCTCCTATGAGAGACCTATCTGACCACCATTATGAAATCCAAAATGACTTGACATAAGCATCTCCCGGAGAGACGATCCACATCTTTATTCAATCACTCATACTACATTCTATCCGTAATACACCCAATACACCATAGTCATCTTATGGAGGACCCGCTCATCGCCTGGAGGAGAACACTCGCGCGCCGAGGATGCCTCCCCTCATCCTCTATTATATAACTTTTTGTACATATTTTAATTTTCCTATTTATTATTATATTATTTTACTATTATAACTCTCTCTTTGAGTGTAAATATTGACAAGATGTCAATAAAAGTTGTTTTAATTGTCAAAATTGTCATAGTCATCATATTCATTTCGTTAAATTCCTCTTTAATTTTAACCAAATCAAAGAATAAGATTTAAAAAGAATAATTAAACTTTATTATTCGAAATACAAAAAGGAACAACAACTCGTTCAATGTGCGCTCGTCTCGTGAAGTCACTCCGCGCGACGGACAAACTATTTATAGCTTTCTCTCCTTTCTTCTTTTATATTACAAGGTGTAAAACAAGAAGTAGGTGAATAGCGTGGTAAGTTTCTTTATTTCGCACAACAAGCTTTCGGGCATCAGCTGCCCTTCATCAGGTATAATGCATGACTAGAAAGAGTGAACCGATATTTATATGCAGTGAATTAACATAAAAAACTAACTAAGATCTATTAAAAATTAAGAAATTTACATATGAAACTAAAGAGAAAAGTACGAAATTTGCGAAAAAATAAACTAAGAAATTTGTATAAGGTGAATTAAAGGTAAAGCACGGGAAGAAATGATAGAAAAACAAGAAAACGTAGGTATCTAGGCATACTAAAGGGAATAAAGAGGCAAAAAAGGATATCAGTGACCAAGATTAGAAAAAACAGTATATTGGGGGGGGGGGGGGAGATCTATTTTTCTGTTGAAACTAGGGACAGAGCTGGACACAAGAGCCTCAAGGACTAAACGTTGATATTTGTTCTTAATATCCCTATATACCGGGATCGTGTTGCATAAATTAAAAGAATGGTTGAATTCGTTGTGTGTTGGTATATTAGGGACTTACGATCATGAGAACGGATGTTACGGTCATGTTCTACGACTCGAGTGGCTATGGTTCGGCCATTTTCTCCGACGTAGGATTGTGGGCAGTCATTACACGGGATTCTGTAGATGGCATTGGAGAAAGATTGGGGGCTGGGTTTAATGGAACTTTTTGTGAGAGAATGGCGTAAAGATGTGCCTAGGGAAGGTGATTTTTTATAAAACGTACGGATGCCAAATTTACGTAGATAGAAACCAATGTCAGAATTCGTAATAGAAAACGGAAGTACGCAAACATCTTTATACGGGGGAGGAGTGGAACTGTCATGGTTTGGCGAATAAAAATGTCTATCAATAAAGTTGCGTGGGTAACCCGCAGATAAGAAGTGTAGGTAACACAATCCTACGTCGGAGAAACTGGCCGAACCATAGCCACTCGAGTCCTAGAACATGACCGTAACATCCGTTCTCATGATCGTAAGTCCCTAATATACCAACACAGCAACGAATTCAACCATTCTTTTAATTTATGCAACACGATCCCGGTATATAGGGATATTAAGAACAAATATCAACGTTTAGTCCTTGAGGCTCTTGTGTCCAGCTCTGTCCCTAGTTTCAACAGAAAAATAGATCTCCCCCCCCCCAATATACTGTTTTTTCTAATCTTGGTCACTGATATCCTTTTTTGCCTCTTTATTCCCTTTAGTATGCCTAGATACCTACGTTTTCTTGTTTTTCTATCCTTTCTTCCCGTGCTTTACCTTTAATTCACCTTATACAAATTTCTTAGTTTATTTTTTCGCAAATTTCGTACTTTTCTCTTTAGTTTCATATGTAAATTTCTTAATTTTTAATAGATCTTAGTTAGTTTTTTATGCTAATTCTCTGCATATAAATATCGGTTCACTCTTTCTAGTCATGCATTATACCTGATGAAGGGCAGCTGATGCCCGAAAGCTTGTTGTGCGAAATAAAGAAACTTACCACGCTATTCACCTACTTCTTGTTTTAAACTATTAAGCGTGGCTATACTATGTCTGATTACAAGGTGTATTACACTATACAACAAAGATTCTCTCACTTGGTATCTTGAGACAAAGAACACAACATTTATAAGAAATTTTGACTATTTTAACTCATATGTTTCTTTTTAAAGTTAAACAATTCTCTAATGCTCCTACTGCAATGATAAAATAATAGGAGGGACTGGCTCAACAGTAGTGAATTTGTAATACCCATTCCAAAATTCTAGCTTCAGTATAGGTATAAAAGGAAAAGAGCTAAATTCAATATTACAACAGTAGGGTAGATTAAACTGGCGAAACCACTGAAGGGTTCATCACTGATGAGCCAAGCATTACCATTATTTTATCATTGCAGCAAAGGCAGTAGAAATTGTTTTATTTCAGAAAGAATCATACGCGCGTCAAAAATAGTATAAATTTCTTATATTTGAGGGGTTCATCATTGATGAGCCAGGCACTACCATTATTTTATCATTGCAGTAAGGGCAATAGATAATTGACTTATTAAAAAAAAATACGCGTCAAAAATAGTTTAAAATTTTTATAACAGATGGCGCGCTAATACATCATATTAATACAGAAGTTACAAGCTCCAAGTACTGTAAAAATCTGAAAACCATTTCAGAAATCCCACAAAGTGTGTTTAAATTGTTACTCAAATCGGGAATTCACTCGATCCAACAGGGACATCCGTGTTCCATTTGTCATTGGTGAGTTCTCTACCCTGGAGACCTTAGATATCCTTGTATGTACGGAATGAAGGTTCTTGGCTAAGAAATGGTCCCTTCATACATTCTATAATATCCGTGTGGATCTCATGGAATAAAGTCCGCCCTAGACTGACGAGGGCCATTAACCTGAAACCATGGTCTCTAGGTGGATGCTTCTCAGTTTTCCAAAGCTGGTGTTGTGGCTTTGTCACCGACCTGAGACCGCTAGTTTGCGGCGACGGTCAATAGATGGCGTCAGATTTTGACGGGAGAAGCGCCCTTTGCTTCTATTCTATAATTTGTGAGCAAAAGTTAACCAAAAATTATTTGAAAAGACAAAATTAGAATTAGGGTAAAAAGTTTATTTTTATTTAGGTTTTGCAAGCTTTCGTGCAAAATCTTTTGCTCTTCAACGGGCAAATACTTTATGTACTAGCGCGCCATCTGTTATCAAAATTCGAAACTATTTTAAACGCGTAAGATTCTTTTTGAAATTAAACAATTTCTACTGCCATTACTGCAATGGAAAAAATTAATGGGAGGGCAGGGCTCATCAGTGGTGAACCCTCCCAGCGGTTATATAACAGCGGTATGGTAGATTAAACTGGCGAAACCGCTGGGAGGGTTCACCACTGATGAGCCAGGCCCTTCCATTAATTTTTCCATTACAGTAAGGGCAGTAGAAATTGTTTAATTTCAAAAAGAATCTTACGCGTTTAAAATAGTTTCGAAATACTTTATGTACAATATCTAAATGATATTTCTACAAAAAAAAAAATAATTAGAAAAAAATGTTATTGGCATGTGCTCTCGTGGGCGTGCATCAGACTGTTTTTAGAGCTAAAATAATAGATATTATAATGGGATATGAAATATACACACAAACAATAATAAAGATAACTTGTAAGGGATATTATTATATTGGGTTCGGAGGTCTATTTTTCTATTGATGCTATTTATTTTTAATGATTTATTTTCAATTATTTTTGTATAAAGTTCATTTAGATATTGTACATGAAAGTATTTGCCCGTTTAAGAGCAGAAAATTTGCTCGAAAACTTGCAAAACATAAATTAAAAGAAACTTTTTACCCGAATTCTAACATTCTATAATATTAGGAATAAATTAACACAAAGCAATAACGCGCCATCTATACATATAAAATAAAAGGATTTAAAAGCGCGAATGTATTCTACTGTCTATGTCTTCCTAATGGCCTTGTCTTTATAGTTTGCTGAAGAGCATTGCTCGAAGCAAATATTTGAATGTAATTCTACTGTCCTATAAGCTTATGTCCATAGTTTACTTGAAAACCATTTCTAAGATTCCATCCTTCAGTGTTGCATATAAAAGCAGAATGATCCAATACAGTATTAGAGCTCTGAGAAGCGGTCTGGTGGATTAAATTGGCGAAACCGCTGGGAGGGTTCACCACTGATGAGCCAAGCCCTCCCAATATATTTTTCATCGCAGTAAGGACAGTAGAAGTTCGTTTTATGTATAAAAGAAACATTCGCGCTTTTAAATTCTATAATATTAATAAAATATCAGAAGACTGTTTGTTTGAAGAAGAATGCCATCGCTACGGGGACCATTATGTAATTGAATAAAAAGGTTGTTTCGGACAACCAAGAAAGAGTTAAAAATAAAAATTAATGCAGTTTCCAATCACTAAATTGCTCTAATGGGTCAGAGTAATACATAAGGCAATCCCACCAGAAAATATGTCTAATGTGGTATTCAATCCCAAGTCGTGCTGTCGAAATTCGACGGTTCAAACCACTCGTCTGCTGACTATTTCACATATCAGAAATAAAAAAAATGTGAATTCCTTTTTACATGCTCGTATCCTCTGTTTCTTCTATTTATACTCTTCATAGTTTTAAATTTACATTCATGAACAAAACTTAAGGAAGTTGTACCTTTTAACATGTATATATCGGGATTCAGACAATAACTCTGAAAGATATTACAGTGACCTTTATTGAAGACACACGGAATAACAAAGTGTGAACAAAATTGTCTTCTGTCTCGTTCAAAAAAATATCTCTCTTTGTTAATGAGTGTATATATCTTCAAATTAAAGATACTTCGGTCAGTAAATCTTCTTTATTATCTCAACGTTTTGACAAAAATATTTTGTTCTCGTCAGGAGTGAACAAATAAAACTAAAACATTTGGCAAAGCGTTAAAAATTATGAATATTCAAACAACTGTGAATGCCGGCCAGGCAGCCTCTATCTTTACGAGTGTATATATGTATGTAAATATATATGTAAATAAAATATATCAGAAAATAATTTTTCTATATATTCTCAATTTTATTGGAAAAACGCCCACACGTCATGACTTAATAATAATTAAATAGAAAGCGGCAGGTATAAATAATTTTTTTCTAAATAAATAAAAAGAAAAATCCAGAGAAGTCCATTAAAATGTTAGAAAAATATATAAATTGAATTCGAATAAAATAGATAAATTGAATTAAATGTATATTTCTAAAATTTCTCTTTATATAAAAAATACATTTCTAATGCCTATATTTAAAAAAACGAAAACAAGATTTACGTTTTAAAGATGAAGAAAATCTAATTCAAAAAGTCATCTATTTAGAGATTTCTTCGTTATTTAAATTAAATATAAAATATTTTTGAAAATGAATATATCTCAAATAATTAGGATAAAGCTATATTTCTTCCTTTTAGAATAATCTAAATAGAAAATATTCGGTTTTTCAAATGGTAAAATTACTATATATATATATGATAAATAATTTAAAAAATATCTTCTGCTTGAATTTAGATCATGTTGAGGATTATGGTAATGTAATGCAGTCGTGGTTAAATCTTGAAAGTATGATAATAAAAATAATTTTGATCAGTAATTTAATTGAACTAAAGGAATATATAAAAGAACATAATTTGATAAAAGTAATGCCTGGCTTAAGGCGAGTAGAATAAGGAAAACAAAAGATTATTTACATAATGTACAAAAGTTTTGAGCCGGCCATCGGGAAAGAACAATGAGTTTTTATAGGGGAATCATAACCTCTGGCGGTCGATTTAACAGAGTATTTGGATTTATGAAATATAATTTTAAATAGAATAATATTTTAATATAACATATATATACTTTCTATTCATGATAAAATTGTGAAAAAAGTTTTAAAATTACAAAATATTTTCTCACAATGAGTTTCTTTTTATTACAAAACGCTAGCTTTCAAGTGATAATCGCTCTTCAACGGGCTTAATAAAACATCGACTTTATCTTACAAGATATATTTACAAAAACATACAGCGTGGATATTAGATATCAATTTAAAATTTCAGTTGTAAATATACACGCTGTATGTTTTTGTAAATATTTCTTGTAAGATATAGTCGATATTTTATTAAGCTCGTTGAAGAGCGATTATCACTTGAAAGCTAACGTTTTGTAATAAAAATAAACTCATTGTGAGAAAATATTTTGTAATTATATATACTTTATTCATTCGAAACTATTATAAACGCGTATGATTCTTTTGAGAATTAAACCATTTCTACTGTCCTTACTGCAATGGAAAAATGAATGGGAGGGTCTGGCTCATCAGTATTGATTCCTCCAAGTGGTTTCGTCATTTAAATCTCCAGACCGCTTTACTATTGTATTAGATAGAATTGTTGTATACCTTACACTTGCTGTTGAATACAGGAAATTGGTGGTTTGAACTGTGTGATCTAAACCGTTGATTTTCAATAGCTACGACCAGGGATAGAATCTCGCATTGGTCACCTTTTTACTAATTAAAAAAAAAAACTTCAATCTGACCCTCGATTCCTGATAAATTCCAACCCTACCGGCGAATGCAACTAACCAAACGGGACTCTGGCACATTTGTAAGTGCAAAAAAAGTCGAACTTATTTATTACGAGTTGCAAATAAGACACGCTATATCGGATCTGGAAGATTACGCGTGAAACTCTTTACAATAATTCATATTGTAGTAGAGTAGGTAACAGAATTGCCTAAAGTCGAACTGCTTTTCACATGTGTAGACATGTGGTGCACTTACAGTAAAAGCAGTCGTCAACTTCTACCCACCATGATTATCATGACCTGTATCCTGTGAACTATAGGGAAAATAATTTAAAATATATCAATAAGTAATTTAAAATAGCTTTTTATTCTGTGAATTTTTCTAAAAGAATTCTTACACAAAATCACACAAAAAAATTAATAGAATATAAAATAAGCCTTGAAAGATAATTCTTTTTTCATCATTCTCCTGAACACCAAACTTATAAAAATAAAATGTGATTTCAGGCGATCAGATTACATAACTTTTATTTTATCGTCTGCGACATTCCCATCCATTTTCTATGAGGTGAATAAAAATATTTGACTGCAGACCGCTTTAGGGATTAGGTTTTAAAATGTCAAATTCCATAGTTTTTAACTTTAGGAGAATTCGCCTCAATATCTCTGTCTATATTTTAGACAGTTATTATATTTGTGGTAGAAATTTAAATATATTCTGAAAAAAGATATTATTCAAATATCATAAAATTATTCATAGTATAATATTTGTTTATGATAAATTATTTAAACATTAAAAAAAGGGTATAAATAAATATGTTTATAAGAATAAATGATTAGGAAATGATTGTTTTATTCTAATATATTTTGTATAGGAATAATAATATTTAATTTTAATTCACTTAATTAAAACACAACTAAAAAATTCGCTTGTACTCTCTCATGAACAAAATTTAGGATGTAGAAAGTCTTTGATGTCACAGGTTCTCATTTTTTTATTAAACGAGACAAAGGCTGTTCAAACTTGGTTATCTCATATGTCTTCAATAAAGGTCACTGTAATAACTTTCAGAATTATTGTCTGAATCCCGATATACATGTTAATAGATACAAATTCCTTAACTTTTGTCCATGAGTGTATTTTAAGTGAAATGTTATTTATTTACAAAAACAAAACAGCCTTCTAGCCTTACTGCGATACCTATTGGGAGAGTTGCTTCACAGAGAAAGTAGTACCTTATTTTTAATAAAATAAAATTTCGCAATGAATAGTCATAATAATGTATTAATATACAGATGGAACTATTTGTGTTGTGTGTGTGTTTTTTTTTTGTATTTATATATTTAATACTTATGAAATTGTATTTTTATTTAAAAAAATTTAGAGAATGGAATTCAAACATATCTGCAGGAATTTTTCATAGAACTGTTTGAAATTGATTTAAAATCAGCTAAAATAAATCGATTAAAAAACTACTATATATGTATGATTTTAAAATATATATGCAAATATTTTTCAAAGAATTGGTCGAAATTGATTTAAATCAACTAAAACAAATCGATTAGAAAACGAATATATATTTACATATGTATTGAAATCAAAATCCTAAAATATATATTTATAGAATTAAAGAAAAATTGTTCTCAGAGATTGAGATTGAAACTTATTTATTCCAATGTTTATATAAGGTTATATAAGGTTAAATATATAAAATTGAATAAATATGAATAAATAGGACTAAATAAGGATAAATATATATAAATAAATGTGAATGATAAATTCGATAAATATACATATATATTTTGAAAATAGAGCAATTCATAAATAAATCTTTAATTAAAAAGGCATATATTGAATCAAAATATCATTTATTTTACCAATATTTCAGTTGGCTGAACGCCAACCTCTATCAAAGTGTTATAACATATTTAATGTGTGTCAACAACAAACTCAGCGCCACATAACGTCAACAGAATTGAGTTTTGAAAATATTTTGTTATATTCAATGGGGAGAGGAAAAAATTGATATATATGTCATAATTTGTATATAATTAAATGCAACCCCGACCCACTATGTATGTACCATGTATGATTTTCAAAGACTTAATAAAGAACAAGGTAACTGGAGGGAAGCAAGTAACATTAAGATATAGGAAGTAGACCTAAAAGCTGGCACGACTATTCTGGGCACCCCTGTGTCAATATTGCAGGGGCAGAAACCGGACGTCTCTAGTGACCAGAAGTTATAAATGTTAAAGCTAACACCCAATATTTCCGGCAAAGACAGGACGTATCCAATATCCACAGAAGTTATATTAGTATAGAGACATCCCATACTTCCGACCCAAGATAGGACGTATTTGATAACACGGAAGTAAATAAAGTCAAAATAGCACTCGACACTTCCTATCAAGCAGACCACAGCTTCCATCAAGGAAAGCCGCGGGCCAATCAAAAGATAGCATCTAAATAGGTCAACCAATAGGGAAAAAGCATGTGATCATCTCTCAACCAATCAGAGAGAAACGGAGTCTTGGTGTTAAATCGAAACGCCAAGGATGGACAGTTAGGTTTTCGCTCTCATAGGAACAACACCTGCAGTAGCGACTTGGCTCCCACCGAGTTCGGATCAGCCTTCGACTTGCTCCCACCAAGGTAACATCTGTTCTAGAGATCTCTCTCTCAGCTCAGCTCATAGCTATGTCAATCACCGCCATGTGATCAGATAAGGAACAATCAAACCCGCTCCTTCTCAAACCTTCTTCCCTCCAATCCAGTTGCCTTTTATTTTCAAAACAATCACGTGTCCTGATTATTCCTAACTGTATGCTGCAACTTCCACTCAAACGGCTGCGCTTCAATCAAATATCACCATTCGCATCCAACAACAAGAAATTCCGCAACGATATTGCCACAGAACGGTTAAGTCGACAGGATTCTACAACAGTGTAATACATCAAATATTATAGTGTAATAACAACAATTGCATCATATTACACAGAGCCGACAGGATAAAGATTATGGAACTTAAACAGGATAAAGATTATGGAGCTTAATCAGGATCAAAATGGAAATTAACCCAGACACCAGCAAACCAAAAGGCAATGACAAACCAAGAGAGAAGAAACTGGCAACGAGCGGAAAGAGACTGACAACGAACGAAGCGACAAGACACCCCCTTGCGACGGTAATTTTAGAACTGACCGCCGCGCTACAAGGGCCAAGATCCACGCAACTGGAAGCGGTCTTCCGGAGCGCCACCCTCGGGACAGCCGACGCCCGCACCGCCGGTACGTGTCCGAACAACCTGACGCCACCGAGGAGTCGCCACCCGCCATGCCGTACCCGTGCACCCGGAAGCAAGCCACGCGACACGGGCCCAGTGTACCGACAACGCAGTCCACTCGAATGGAAGCAGTACAAATGACTAAATTTCCCTTTCAATTGCGAGGACAGTGCAAAAGGTCCCGACCCGGTCCAACAGATATTCCAAGCCTGCCACCCCAAGCCGAAGACGCCACAGTGGAGACTTTTCGAGACTAAGGTAGGCAATCCACCCAATGACACCATCAAATTGACTTTGGACTTGTATCTGACCCAGGACCTACCATGTACCTTTCTAATTGAACCAGACGCAGGTTCGAACATATTGCCGTATCATTTATACAATAGATTAAAAGCACAACTTCCCAACTTAAGTATTAAAAAACCTTCCCTTGATCTATCCACCCTAAATAGTTTTACGAAAATAATAGGACATTTAACTTTCCCTCTGACAATAGGCCAAATAACCCGTAGAGAGAACTTCCACGTGGTAAATGCATCCTTGCCATTTGGAGTCCTTACCTTAAGAACCCTTTATCAATATAAATTAAAACTAAATTATAATCGCGGCACTATTTTCCAACTTGGCGTCCCATTGTCTAATACTATCTACCACTTTAAACATGTATCAAATGAATGCAAGCACGGGCTAGGCCAAAACCTGTCCCAAAGGACTCGCACAGCACCCAAAGCTTTCACACATGGAAAACCTTGCCTGCATTCATTGCCCAAACCCCAAATATTTACATGCCACCATTATAATCTCACACCACACAACTTTTCACTCAACCCAATTACCAGTACTATATGCCCACAACATGTAAAACCACCACGACTCCAACCTACAATTCCAATAATGCCCAAAAAAGTGTCCGTACACCGACACAGCTCACCCACTTACCACACAAAATCCACACATGACCATACTTCGCAACGCCATAAACACGCAAATGTACCTCACAACACGCGCACCCATACGTCGTCACACAACGGTAACACACACAATCCGCACAACACACGCAACACGCACGCCAAAAGACAACAACAACGACAAACAAGCGCATGCACAACCGTTAAGAATAATACAATCATCCCGTCTACACAAAACATAGAAAAAATTCACGCCACCAAACAACCACACAATCGAAAAGCCTTGCGATCTTTCCTAAAAGCTGTGAACGCCTATAAAGAGTTCATTCCGGACCACGCCCGCTTGCGGACGCCACTTATCAACCTTCTAAAAAAGGATATCATGTGGGTCTGGGATGACGAATGCCAGAAAGCGTTCACTAACCTGAAAGAAAACCTTACCACACACCCCACATTACACCTTTACCAGGAAGGTCTGCCATGCCAGGTGTACTGTAACACCTCAACATTCAGCATTACAGGCGTTCTTAAACAAGTCTACCCTGATGGGAAGACATACACCGTTCAACATTTCAGCCGATCTCTGCGTAGTCACGAGCGAAATTATTCAGACTTGGAACTACAATGCCTAGCCATTGTGGAAAGTGTGGATAATTTCCGCACCTGTCTAATGGACAGAAAGTTTACAATATTTTCTGACCATCCCGCATTGCAGTGGTTGAAAGAGATCAAAGCTCCGTCAGGCAGATTGTTTCGATGGAGGTTAAGATTGTCAAGATACGAATATGAGGTCCGTAGCATAAATGGAGTACAACAATATGAAACGGGCATTGGAACTCGTATCCCATTTTGTGGCTTTCTAGATGCGCCACTCATACAGAGCCAACAGTCTTCTCCACCGGGAAAATCTCGCGTGACTATAGATCACAATAAACTGCGCATCGTCTCCCGAAAAGGAGTACTTAAAACTATAGTCCCAAGTTCACTTACAACCAGACTCCTTAAATCCGTACACACTCAACACCACCATCCAAACATCTCCAAGATGACGAGGCTCATCTCAGCACAATATTATTGGCAGAACATGACACAAGACATCGCAAAACAGGTAAAAACCTGCCCCACCTGCCGATTCGCTAGAAGAATCGATGAATACAAACAACCTGCACGTAAAAATACCGACACAGGTACCCAAACAAAACAAAATTCGTACATAAAGCACAGCGTACACACAACACAAATAATGCCAAAATTACCACATCCACGTCAGAGAAAAGATCACACATCTCAACCTAAACCAATTACCGCCGACATATCTCTAATAAAACCATTGACGATCAAACAGGAGAACTATAAACCGGACAAACAGTTCAATCATACCACATCACTCCCTAAAGATATCAAACAGGAGAACTGCGAACCTACCAATCATTCAAATTCTACAATTCATAAGGTTCAAGCCAATATTTCAGAGTCCCCAATTACAAAATTGTGGACGAACATGGGACAATATCCTATCTTTCATCTGATTTTTATCCTTTGTTTATTAGTTCTACCGTACAACTGTATTCCAATATTATTCATTAAGTACTTGTTTATCTATGCTATGCCCGATCAGAAAATCTTCGAACTACAAGAGGTAGTTTTTAATTTTGGACAAACAGTTTTTCATTGTGGACAAGCATTTATAAAACTTCTCATAATTTTAGGAACCATCTTCGCAGAAAATCTAAATAAACTCCGAAGAGATAGCAGTAACTGAAAAAGAATGACCAAACAATGTATAATTAAATGCAACCCCGACCCACTATGTATGTACCATGTATGATTTTCAAAGACTTAATAAAGAACAAGGTAACTGGAGGGAAGCAAGTAACATTAAGATATAGGAAGTAGACCTAAAAGCTGGCACGACTATTCTGGGCACCCCTGTGTCAATATTGCAGGGGCAGAAACCGGACGTCTCTAGTGACCAGAAGTTATAAATGTTAAAGCTAACACCCAATATTTCCGGCAAAGACAGGACGTATCCAATATCCACAGAAGTTATATTAGTATAGAGACATCCCATACTTCCGACCCAAGATAGGACGTATTTGATAACACGGAAGTAAATAAAGTCAAAATAGCACTCGACACTTCCTATCAAGCAGACCACAGCTTCCATCAAGGAAAGCCGCGGGCCAATCAAAAGATAGCATCTAAATAGGTCAACCAATAGGGAAAAAGCATGTGATCATCTCTCAACCAATCAGAGAGAAACGGAGTCTTGGTGTTAAATCGAAACGCCAAGGATGGACAGTTAGGTTTTCGCTCTCATAGGAACAACACCTGCAGTAGCGACTTGGCTCCCACCGAGTTCGGATCAGCCTTCGACTTGCTCCCACCAAGGTAACATCTGTTCTAGAGATCTCTCTCTCAGCTCAGCTCATAGCTATGTCAATCACCGCCATGTGATCAGATAAGGAACAATCAAACCCGCTCCTTCTCAAACCTTCTTCCCTCCAATCCAGTTGCCTTTTATTTTCAAAACAATCACGTGTCCTGATTATTCCTAACTGTATGCTGCAACTTCCACTCAAACGGCTGCGCTTCAATCAAATATCACCATTCGCATCCAACAACAAGAAATTCCGCAACGATATTGCCACATATATATAATTTGATATATATTTCTCCCCCTGAAAAACTTTTAATACCTTGATAAAGGTTGGCGATAAGCCAAATTAAATATTGGTAAAATAAATGATATTTTGATGCAATATATGCCATTTTAATTAAAAATGCATATATACATACCTATATGAGAGAAAGAGAGGGACGCTTTTATGTTATTTTCGAAGTGTCCATGTGTAGGGAAATATGTAAAATAGGTTCAGAGATAGCGAGAGATAAACAGAGAAGATCCCCCATTGAAGCTATCAACAACGGCTGATCGAGGTGGATGGCCCACAGTTGATGGGTGCACTGCCCTGTCGTAAAAGTAGATCTTCTAATCGAATCAACCTCTTCACCATGTATTCTTGCGCCACATCGCTTTCGAAAGGTTTATTGGCTGCCGAATCGGTTCTTTATAGTCCTTTCTTTCCACATCTCTCTCTCTCCATTTCCATACGGTAAACGTTAAACGTTTCAAATTGGATTTTTTATTGCAGGGCTATCGTTTTGCTTTTGGATACACCTCCTTCTTAAGGTAAAAACTAAAAAAAAAAAAACATATTGAAATGAATAAAAGGGCAGATGTGTGCCTTGGGTAAAAATATTGTCGCAGAATATATTGATTGTAAACACTCTGTTGTTAGTTTATCAACTAAAATATTTGGTTACGTCACTTACCATTCTTGTATCTTTTGTAAAGTTTATTATCACGTTTTGAATTCTTTATGAAATGATCAAAAATATTAAACCATATTGAAATATATTGTCACAAAGTACTTTAATTCAACTATTTTGTAGATATGTAAAAGTTCTAACTAGTTTTCTATTAATTATTTTTCTTTTTGTTTGGATCTATGTAAATATTTGACGTCAATTGTTGCGCCTTCTACTATGTAAATATTTGAGAATTAGTTTTTATTATTAGGCTGACTGTCTAGAGTAAGATAGGATAAAACATATAGTTGTTGTCTCGGTCTTTTCTATTTGACAGTGTGTTGAATAAAACTTACTTTTGAGTTTGCTTCGGGATTCCGTGGCTTACCAGCGATAGAATTAAAGAAAAGATCGCAACAATATTTATATTTCCTATAATCACATTTTATATTCACACGTCGTATTATCAAATTTATCCACTTCGATATACCCACCTTTTAACTCAAACACTAAATTATGAAAACTATGATATGTTAGCCCAGACACACGCGACCGAAAACTCCAAGAATAATTAAACCTAAAAATATGCCGATATAATAAAAAATCGATATTTAGTTCTAGGCAGCTAAAATTGACCATTACAGAATGTGGAGAAGACAAGGTCAGTTCCTTATAACGTAAATAATTAAAACTGTCTCTGTTTTTAGCTTTCCAAACTCAGAGAATAATCAAGAGTACCCAAAAATATATATTTAAAAAGTACAAATATGGTATTGTACTGAGATTAAGTGGTTAATTATGAAAAAGGCATCTCCTTATCGTGCAACTGAAAGTGATATTGTACTGGGATATATATATATACTGATTATTTATATTACATTCATATAAACAGAACTTTAGAAAGTTTTTACTCAAAGCATGTATCGTGAAGATAGAGGCTGCCTGGCCGGCGGCATTCATATTTCTTGAAAAAAGATACTTCGGCCAGTATAAATCTTTTTATTACCTCGACGTTTCGACAAAAAGATTTTGTTCTCGTCAGGAGCAAACAAAAATTAAAACATATAGCAAGGCGTTAAAAATATATGTTTTGCTAACTGTTTTAATTTTTGTTTGCTCCTGACGAGGACAAAAGCTTTTTGTCGAAACGTCGAGGTAATAAAAAGATTTATACTGGCCGAAGTATCTTTTTTTCAAGAAATCTAAGCATGTATATTATGTATAACTCTGAAAGATATTGCAATGACCTTTTTTTGAAGACACACGAGATAACCAAGTGTGAACAAAATACAAATAAAAAAAAAAACAGACGACTCGCAACATCAAAGACCTTCCACTTTCTTAAGTTTTGTCCTATGAATGTAAATAAAGGAATAATTAAAAATGATTAATATTAAATTAAATAAATAATAAATTAAAAACATATTCGCGAATTAATAAATTAAACTTGAGAAATATTCAAAATATTCTAAATAATTTTCTAACTCAAATTCGATAAACACTGTTATGAAAATTCTAGGTATCTATTTAAACATTTTGAGATAAATTATGGACGAGGACCTATCTAAAAACTTCCTTTTTGTTTCGAATTTTGTTGCCTTTGTATTCTAATGAAGTTGGTCACATAATGGTTATTTTATTATTAGAGAGCCCAAATAAAAACGGTATTTTTTTAAATACATATTGTTTCAAAAGATATAAATAAACTTATATTTTAACGCTAATTCTTTTCTCTTAAAATACTTATACTTAATATTCTTTTACAGTTCTTATTCTATAATGAACAAATATAATTATGTATATTTTAAAGAGTGTAGCTTTTAAATATATATTTTTTAAAAAGGCATATTCTTTTAGTTGCACGATCACACACACTGTAAAAGCCTTTTTCTTAATTTATCTACCTGATCCCAGTACAATTTTACCTTTGTGCTATTTTTCACATTGATTGGCGTTATCACGCCCTTCCTGCCTATATACTACTAGCCGAATGACCCGGGCAACGCCCGTGTTTTACCCGATTGAATGTTTATATTCAAATACTATTTGTTACAATTATAAATTGGCGCCTTAAATAAATGCATATATTAGTTAATAACTATAGCCTATGTGCTTTATCTGTCTATGTACTGTTGGCTTCCGTAGGCGTCTCTTACTGGGAAAAAGAAAGAGAGGATTCCATTTGGTTATTAACTAATATATGCATTTATTTAAGGAGCGACCCGCTCCAACACAATGGTTACAAAAACGAAAAAGCGAATCTAGATGGGAGGGGGGGGGGGGGGGGGCAAAGGTGGCGTGTTCGTAGCCAACCAATAGGAGGGCGCCATTCCAAAAAAAAAAAAAAAGCAAACGGTGACAGAGATGACTGATTAAGAATGACGCTCGTAACTGTATATAGAATGTTTTAAATGTTTTTTTTTCAGGATGCCGCAAAGACCAGTTATTTTTTGGTCGTTGAGGTACAGCCTGCACTGCACTGACGAGGGCCAACAGCCCGAAACGCGTACATGGTTAGATTTTCTTGATTAATCTAGATAGAGTATTCAGCCTATTCTGTAATAACAAAATAAAATCAACGATTAATTGATATTTATTCCGATTGTTGGCGCAAGCCATCAGCAACTTTCAGTTGAACTATCAAGAGATGCCTTTTTTTTTCTTAATTTGACCACCTAATCCAAATACAATTTCATTTTTGTAAAATTTTGTATAAAGGTGGTGAGTCAATAACGATATTTGCATGATGAATGCATTATAATAGTTATTTAAAAATAAAACTTATCGTGAAAAAAATAAATACTTTTTTTTATCTAATACTGTATAACACTATTTGCGGAATGATTTTGTAATCGATTCAGAGATGCAAAAATAATTTTAAAAATATATATTTCATATTTTGAAAATAGAGCAATCCATATTGTTATATTTGTTCATAAAGGGCACATCTTGGATTCAATAAATAATCTTTTTATTTCCGATATTTCGATGGGCTAAAAGACCATCTTTTTCTAGGATCTCATCCCTTTTCGCGGCAAGCCGCGCGTTACACTTGAGACACGGGCGGCTTGCCGCAAAATGGGATGAGATCCTAGAAAAAGATGGTCGTTTAGCCCATCGAAATATCGGAAATAAAAAGATTATTTATTGAATCCAAGATGTGCCCTTTATGAACAAATATTTCATATTATAAAATAAATAAAGCTTTAAGGGCTAAGTTTCTTGTTCAAAATTTTATTTTCAAGCTTTCGGACTTGTTAGTCTTTCAACAGGATTATCACGATAATAAATTGAAGTGTTGAAGGACTGACAAGTCCTAAAGCTTGAAAATAAAAAGTTGAACAAGAAACTTAACCCTGAAAGCTTTTATTTATTTCATAATATTATAAATCAGGGAAGAATCTCGTTTATTTCTAATCAAGAGTTAAATGATGAATATTTTTTTATAATAATAATAATTTTATTTAAAAAGAAACTTTATGTAAGATAAATTCTCTTTAACAACAATAAAAAAAAAATACTTTTTAAATCATAACCAGTCAAAAACTGTTTATACTATTAGAAAAAGTGTGTGGTTTTGTTAGTTAACTGTTTACTTTGACAGCGTTCAAGTTAAAAAAACAACATAGAATGATTGATCGCTTTATCTTTAAAGAAATATACATTTTTTCGAGAATTAGTTGAATAATAAATAGTTAAAACACAAACAGTTTTTTTTTTAAACTGTGTGTTTACTTATACTTTGTGGAAATAATAAATTGAGAATCGTTTGAATTTATTCAGTGAAAGAAAAAATAGAAGTCACAATAATTTATATAGTTTTAGAAAATAATGAGATATTTGTTGATAACTTTGTTTTTCTTATAATTTCTTTCCGATTATATTTATATGGAGGAGAAAAGAAAAAGAAAATTTGAAGGTCATTAAATCAGATATATGTTGAACCAGTTCAACTGATATAAATATTGTAACAAAGTATTTATTAATTTTTATGTTTATATCTTGCGACTCTGTAAATTTCCCTCGTGGTTTATCTTTTGTTTACCAGTCATAGTTTGTCCTTGCCTGAAATAAGTTGTTGTCTCCTCCTGAAGTTTTTGTCTTCCCTAATTTTCCACGTGGCAATATCATCAGAATAAAAAAAAACATAGAACTATATGACTATCATAAAGTGGGGAAAATCACACACAAATTTTAAGTAATAATATGTATATATAAAACATCTTTTTCATATTATACCCTTAATTATGTAAATATATTTTTATTTATTTATTTATTTATTTATTACAAAACACACGCTATATCCTATGCGGATATTTGCATGTAAATGTTTAATCTATTTTATGTACATAGTTTTTAAATAAATATATATATATATAAGTTATACAAGTGAAAGTTATTCAAATTTACATTTTAGAGCAATTAATTATACAAGAAACAAAGATTTTTTACATACATATCATCAAAAGTCCAATATATATTTAGAATTACAACCACTAAACCAGTGGCACAAATATACTAATTAAAACTAGAAATTTCAATTCTTAATGTAATTCATGTCCACGGCATTTGAGATAGAGTCTACAGAACTTGTTAAATTTTCTATATTCTTCTTTACTGGAAACCATTTGGCTTAAACTAGAACTGTTCATTTGACATTGTACTCTCAAATCAGCAACAAGTGGGCACCGGATTAAAATATGTTCAGGGTTGTGATCTTCTTGGTCACATAAGCAGATTGAAGAATCAGTTCTGCCAATTCTATATAAATATGTGTTAAAGTCTCCATGCCCCGTAAAGAATTGTATATTATAAAATTTTGGCTGGATAAATTTGGGAAATCTTGAGTTTTCAAAAAATTCTCTGAAATTATCATTTGAATCTTCATAGTATTTTTAAATTTTTTCATTTATAAAGTTAGATATTATCATTCTTTTGGCTGGATCATTTCTATTATAATCTATTTCAACTTTAAGTATGTTAATTATGTAAATATTTGGTTTCATTTTTATTTTTTTGTATGGCGAATATTCACAAGGTGGAATTTCTTAACAAAAGTTTCATTAAGAAAAAGTCATCTCCTTATCTTGAAAAATAAATTTGCTGATGGCTTGCGCCATCTATCGGAATAAATATCAAATTTTTGTTGATTTGAAATTATTCCAGAATTGGCCAAATATGATTAATCAAGAATGGGTATTTGGCTAATTATTCTGGAATAATTTTAAAAAAATCAACGAATAGTTGATATTTATTACGACAGATGGCGCGAACCATCAGCAACTTCCAGTTACACGATAAGGAGATGCCTTTTTATTAATTTATCCACCTTATCCCAGTACAATTTCACTTTTGTACTGTTCTTTCACAAGGCTTTTATTGTTTTAATGAAATACAATATGATTTTCTCTATTCTGTTGAATTGTTGTCCCAATATGTAAATATAGTTGCTAATATGTAAATAGTTGTTGCTAATATGTAAATATAGTTGCTAATATGTAAATAGTTGTTGCTAATATGTAAATATAGTTGCTAATATGTAAATATTTGCTGCTAATATGTAAATAATCAATTCAATTGATTACTTCAATATATAAACTACGCGGTATCTAATTAATAACTAATAGAGAGTAGTTAATTGACTAGTAATAATTACCTTTTGGTTTGTCTTCTTTAACTTGTGATTTTGAAGATTGTCGCGTTGTCACCTACTGGACACCACACAAATTCCTGATAAATATTTTTATATTTAGGTAATAAACACATTTGATATAATGAACTATGGGGACATAAGCTCTGAGGATTCATGCCTTTATTATTAAATTTATTTTGTCTTATATATATCAAATATTTCTTCCTCCCCATTGAATATAAGAAAAAATATTTGTAAACTTAATTCTATTAACGTTATGTGGCGCTGTGTTTGTTGTTGACACACATCAATATGTTATAATACCTTGATAAAGGTTGGCGTTCAGCTGGTATGGTAGGTTAAACTGGCGAAACAACTGAGAATTTTCACCACTGATGTGAGAGCCCTCTCATTATTTTATAATTACAGTAAGGAAATGACTTCTTTACTAAAAATCCTTCTATAAAAAGAAAGGACTTATTTACAAGAAAATGACCTTTTCACAAGGAAAGAGGAGTCTCTATCGGGAGACCCCGTGACAACAAATCCTCGCGACACAAATAGAAGAAAAGGTCAGAAAGAGACATTAAGGTCATCCTGTCGCGGATGGAATCCCCAGCAGGAAGACGTCAGATCTATGCTAGAAGTTTGCTAGGAGATCTCGTATCTAAAATATTGTGCATTGACATCACTTTCGAAATATTAAACAATAACCACCTTATATATGTTATATTAAAATATTATTTTATTTAAAATTATATTTCATAGATTCAAATACTCTGTTAAATCGACCGCCAGAGGTCAGGCTTCCCCTATAAAACCCCATTGTTGTTGTTTCCCGATGGCCGGCTCAAAACCTTTGTACAATATGTAATTAATCTTTTGTTTTCCTTATTCTACTCGCCTTAAGCCAGACAGTACTTTTATCAAATTATGTTTTTATATATCCCATAAGCTCAATTAAAGCTATTTCTAATCTTCATTATTTTAACTATTTTTATTTTCAAGATTTTAACCACGACTGCATTACCATAGCATAATTCTCAAGATAAACAAAATCAACAGAAATCTCATTTTTTTAATAACATATATATATATATAACATTAATAATTATTTTAGAAGAGACAAATTTATGTAAACACTAAACCGAAGCAGGAAAAAAATACAGAGAAGGCTTGGCTCATCAGTGGCGAACCCTCACAGCAGTTTCGCCAATTGGATCTACCAGCCAACTATTAGATATTTGAACTATTTTTGTTGCGTAGGATCATTTCAAATAAAACGATATATATATTTTTATACTTCCCCTAGTGCAAAAAAAAAAACATAATGGGAGAGGGCCTGGCTCATCAGTGGTTAATATTTATATATTTAGGTTGGAGGTTACCAAGGTAAGAATGACAAGCTAAATTGATCGAAACCAACATGCACCATATTTGCATAAGTGAAGATAAAAATAACTAATGAAATAAGCAGAGTAGGATATATGTAAATTTAATAATCTGTGAAAAATACAATAAATATATATTGAATTATCCCTGCTATAGAACATACTTTTTATATAATTAGAAAAATTTAAATTTAAAATAAAAAAAAACACATTTATAATGATAAAAATGTTGCATATGTAAAGACATGGTATGTAAAGACAAGTTGCATAGACATATATATAAACTATTCTATCGAATTATTCTACTATGTGTGTGTGTAATGATATATATATTTATAGAAAAAGAATTTTACAATAAAAATTCCAATAAAAAAACCGACTTTTATATAATAATTCCTCCAATACCATTCATTTATCCGACAAGTTGGGAAATTCATGAAAATTTAATGACCTTTCCTTCGCCTGATAAAACCACCAAAGTTTTTTAATTTTCTTTGGAATTCACCAAACACATGTCAACCATAAAACCCCATGGTTTTTAATTCCCTCTTTTGGTAGGAAATAGCTCAAATATTCCCTGAGAAAAAAAATCAATTTTCGAAATGGAAAAATTCTTTATCAGTGACCTTGACGAAGTCCTTTTCCGGAATATTTCCTTTTTAATCCTGGAGATATAAAATATTTTTTGAAGAAATTTTCTCCGCTTTTCGATATAAATAAATAAAAAAAAACTGAAATTTTTGAAGATTATAAACGTTTTAAACTTGCCTTTTATATATATATATTTCCGTAGGTAAAATTTAAACTTTATATTCGATATAACTGAGAAATATATATTAAATGCAACACACACACAAATAGAAAGTTTTAAAATAAGTTTAAGAAGTTTTATTTCGAAAATAACTTTATCACATATGAAATTTTTTCACTCAGTGAGAACTTTGTAAAACGATAATTGTTTCTTTAACGCATGAAATCTATTCTACACAATTTTATATAGTGATCGAATAGATATACAATTTGTATATAATATTTGTATGTAAGTATATATATATGTATATACTAGACGAATGGCCCGGGCAACGCCCGGGTTTTACCCGAGTGCGTATATATTTTAAAAATGTTTTAATTAAAATACTATTCGTTACAATTATAAATTGGCGCCGTGGATGTCTCTTTTGTGAAACGTCCCGCCCCAAACTGTGTGTGTCTTGAAAATATAAAAATAAAAATGTGAACGGAAAAATATGTCCAGGGTAGCCTAGTGGTCATGGCATCTGCCCGGTAAGCGGAAGGTCGTGGGTTCGATTCCCATCCCTTGACACTTTTTTTATTTTATCCATTCTGACCAAAATCTATCCGTGAACTTCACACAGTGAACTTCACACAGACAGAATAAGGCAATTATATAAGTAGATAATCCAAATTGTGCCTTATCACACACTATTTTTTTATTTGGCCTTATTACCTTGTGTTTATAATCTATGACGTAATGCCGGCGGCGCGCGCCCGTTGGCTGCCGGCGAGCACGTGACCTCCCTGTGCGCGCGCATCCGTGACAGAGGCGGCCGATGAGGAATGAGGAAAGACGGTCGTGACTATATATATAATAATAATAATAATTATTATTATTATCATTAGATAATGATAATGATCATAATGATGATGCGCGCGCATCCGTGACAGCGATGAGGAATTGAGGAAAGACGGTCGTGACTATATATGTTGATAATAAAATAATAATAATAATATAATAATAATAATTATTATTATTATCATTAGATAATGATAATGATCATAATGATGATGCGCGCGCATCCGTGACAGCGATGAGGAAAGACGGTCGTGACTATATATGTTGATACGTATATGTATAAATATGTATATACACTGCGTGACATTGAAAATGGAAGACCAAGAAATAGTGGCCAGAAAATTATGCAAATTTCAGGGTAGACGCGCCTAACAGAGTTATGCAAATGATGTAAAATGCGCAGCTCTCGTGCGCACATGGAGTAAGATATAAGGGAAGGAACTTGCAGAAAGGACAGTATTCGTGTCGTTATTTCTTCATGGAAAATCATTGTAGAAATTTTGTTCTTGTGTCAAAAGACACGTGTAATAACAGAGAATGCCAGGTCATCGTAAACGGAGGCAGTTCAAGCAGACAGACGCTTTTACGAGGGGCATGGTGATCAGACTGAAAAGGGCAGGTTGGTCCATACGTCAAATCGCAGCTGATACACACCTTGGTGCGTCCACGGTGCACCGACTGTGGAGAAGATGGTTGGAACAAGGAAATGTGACAATTTATAGGAATGTCGGTGCAACCAGAGTGACGTCAGCACGTGTGGATCGGCGTATCCTTCGACAAGCAGTGGCGGCCCCACAAGCCACTTGTACCGCCATCCTGCAACATGTGCAAGACACCCTAGATCAATCCATCTCGACCAGAACCATTTCCCGTCGATTGGTTGCTAAAGGCTTGCACTCATGCCGTCCGCTAAGAAGACTGCCATTGACCCCACCGAATAGGCGCCAACGTTTGGAATGGTGCCGGGCTAGATCGACGTGGATGACGGAATGGCACAGGGTCGTGTTCTCAGATGAGTCGCGTTTCTGCTTGTCCAGTGATAGTCGCCGTGTACGCGTGTGGCCTCGACGTGGAGAAAGGTCCAATCCGGCAGCAATTGTGGAACGCCCCACCGTGCGACAACGTGGAATCATGGTTTGGGGCGCAATCGCGTATGATTCCAGGTCACCTTTACTTCGTATTCAGGGCACTATGACGGCCCAACGATACGTTGATGATGTGCTGCGACCGGTGACACTCCCCTACCTTCAGGGGGTACCCAATACCCTTTATCAGCAGGATAACGCCCGACCGCACACTGCTCGCATTAGCCAACAAGCTCTTCAAGATGTACAGATGCTTCCCTGGCCACCGTACTCTCCTGATCTCTCACCAATCGAGCACGTCTGGGACATCATTGGACGCCGTTTGCATGCCTTGCCACAGCCGCGTTCAGAAGACGAACTGTGGCAAATGGTTGAGAGGGAATGGAGAGCCATCCCTCAGGACGTCATCCGTACTCTGATTGACTCTCTACCTAGACGTGTTGCTGCGTGCATCGCCGTCCGCGGTGGTCCTACTTGCTACTAAGCCGACGCCGTTCTCGCTCTGTATTATGACTATCATTTTGAAATAAAGATCACTTATTGTTCGTCCCTGTCTCTCTCTGTCTGCCGAGTTTCATCACTTTCTGGCCACTATTTCTTGGTGTTCCATTTTCAATGTCACGCAGTGTATACGTATATGTATATACGTATACATATATGTATATGTATATATGTATGTATATAATGTATCTATATTAATAAAATGCAAATTTCATAAGTGTCGTTCGCTAAAAACTTTCGTTACAATGCATCAATTTCGACCAAAATTTCAACATTTATGTAAAACGAGATGGAGCAGGTTTTGCTTGACATTAAAATATTTTTCCTAACATTAACATGCGTAACTTCGCTGTTATCGATTAAATACAAAAAAATCAACAGAGTTAATTTTATTTATATATAAATACAAAAAAAATTCAACAGAGTTAATTTTTTTACATACTAGCTAATAATCTCAATCTAAAAAAATATTCAAAACAAGCAATTTTAAGATAACACCATATGTAAAACGGTCGGCCAAGAAAACAACAACGATATTACATCTTTTTCACATATTCACACACAATCCTGATTAATAATTAAAACTAATCTTTAACATTGTTTATTATACTTCATAATATATAATATTCGTTAGGCAAACTTTCACTCGGATAAAACCCGGGCGAAGCCGGGTACACATCCGCTAGTATTTGTATATAATAGAGTGTAAATGATTATAAATGTATGAAAACAATAATAAAGCCTATATTTAACTTAAAAAAAAAACTGTAACGCAGTATTACTTTTTATGTTTATATTTTGCTACTCTGTACACTTCTCTCTTTTGGTTATCTTTTGTTTTATCACTCCTAATTGTTCTTGCCTTAAATAAATTGCTGTCTTATCCCGAAGTTGGGGGTTCCCTAATTTTCCACGTGGCAATACACTCATGAACAAAACTTAAAGAAGTGAAAAGTCTTTTTATATCGCTGGTCATATTTTATTTTGTAAAGAAACAAAGACAATTTTGTTCACTCTTAGTTATCTCGTATGTCTTTACTAAAATTCACTGTAATATCTTTGAGAGTTATTGTCTGAATCCCGATATACACGCTAGAAGGTACAACTTCCTTAAGGTTTGTCCATGAGTATTTTAATCTCTAACAACAGTAATCTTAGGAAAAAAACATTAATTTTAACACCTCTTAGTAGTCCATTGAAAGTTATTTATTATTATTAGCTCTAGTGTACAAGCGTGTGGTACAGGCCATGATAATCATGCTGAATAGTTAACGACTTGTTTTACTGCATGTGCGTCACATGTCTACACATGTAAAGATTCAGAGCTCAAAAGTCGAACTTCTGTCTACATATGTAGAGAGAAGTTCGATATTTGAACTTTGAAGTATGCCAGAGCACTGTTTAGTAACTTTTACCCACTTGTTGGGTTGGAATTTACAAGAATCGGTGGTCCTTTAAACAATCTCTTTAGAAAAGAAGTACCCAATGTGGGATTCAAAACCGGGTCTTCACTGTTGAAAATAGACCATTTTTATCACACCAACAATACAGTATTAAAAGTTAACTAAACTAATATAAATATCACACTAATATGTAAAAGAGTTGTGTACCAGAGATTATAAAGACATAAAAAAAAGGATCGAAATTTATTATATCAATACATTTTCAGTTTTAATTTTCTTTAAAAGTCGCATTTTTGTGTTCTTTTTATAGTTTTTTCTACTATATAAATTTATAAACAAATATATTTACCTCTTTATATAAAAGGTTCATAAAAAAGGTATATTTTTTATATCCAAAATATTTATACGATGGTAGATTAAACTGGCGAAACCGCTGGAAGTTTTCACCACTGATGAACCAGGCCCTCCCATTATTTTATCATTGCAGCAAAGACAGTAGAACATTGATTTATTTATAAAAGAAAATGAATCATACGCGTCAAAAATTGTTCATATTTTTTATACCCGAAATATGTTCAACAAACGGAAACTATTTATAGCTTTAAAAAAAGATCAATTTCGCAGTAAAATGGCACACGTGGAATTTTTTTGTCGATTTTTCTTTAAAAAAAAAAATCGATTTCAATGGGGCGTATCAAAAGGACTAAATGAGGTCCATTTAATCCTCACCCAAGTAGATATTCAAACTAATTCAAATTCACCCAGTTTTCTCTCTAAACCCCGCTGTGTTAGAGGAATCTTAATGAATTATTCTTTTAAATGGAGGTCTTTACAAACATCCAGGCCGATAAAAAACACGGAACAACCTCTGTGGAATTTTCCCATTATTTGGTTTAGCTAACTGAATTAACACCATTCTCTTCTGTAGGGAACTTCGATGAATATATTCCAGACTCTTTTTCTTTATTGAAATAAGAAGATTTTATCGCTAATTTAGCACGAAATTTGTGTATATATACTTTTGTAACAATTAAATTTACTGGCAATGTGTTTCTTTTTTTAATGATATCATAAAATATTATCTCTATAGACATTACTGCAATGATAAAAGTTATTGAATGAGAAGGATTGGCTCATCAGTAGTGAACCCTCTCAGCGGTTTCGCCAAATTTTATCTCCAGACACCTCTACTATTGTATTGGATTCGTTTTGTTATATACCCTGTATTTTCTATGGAAGGCAGCTTAGGGGTGTTTAGCGAACCTATGGACATAAGCTTATAAGTCTGTAGAGGTACATTAAAGATAATATTTAATGATATTATTTAAAAATAAACACATATTATTTATTTTGTTACTAAATTTATCGATAGATGGCAATTTAAATTTACATATATTCTCTTATTTTTATCGTTAGAACTTGTCAAGTAGAAAATTAGGAAAACTAAACATCAGGATGACACAGCGATTTATTTAAGAATAAATAAAAGTTCATAAAACACAAGAGAAGCAATAAGGGAAGTTTTCAGAGTAGTATAATATAAATACCAAAATTGATAATCTGTTAATAAATAATAAATATTTGTCAATAACAAAATTGTTTCCATGTAATCTACAAAAATCTGTAAATTACGTTTATTATGCGATATATTAATAAAGAGGGAACAAATTCCTCGAAATATCTTTTAGAAAAAAACATATTTTTCTTTCACAGATCAATGTCTTTTTTATATAAACATATTCAATGGATTACCTTTTAACTCAAGCTATATGAAAAATAGGTTGATAAATGTTGTAGAGTACTTATCAACATATTAGATAACTATGCAAATAAATTAGTTGAGAAGAGTCTATATATGTCTGAGATATGCAAATAAGGATTCCTATTAAACCCGACGATGACTTGAGGAGGAGAGAAACCAGTAGGAAATGATCCAATTAAAGTGTTTGTATAATGGAGTAGATGGCCTGAGGCGATCAGTGGCTGGGACATAATGGAACTACATTGATCTCTTCCATTTGCATATTTACAAGTCCACAGAAAAGTCTAAATAATGTCGTTCACAAAGTACCATACACAACATTTTATTTTAAATAATAATAATAGAATTACTAGAAAATATTTAGATAATATCACTGTTCGGATTAACAACACGTAACTTTAATTATGGCTTAAAAAAGAGTGAGATTTCGAGGGAATAAAGGGATCTTTGTCAAATGTTTTAATCGCTAAAATAAGACAAAAAGGGTTATTCGAAGATATGTTTTTCTTTCAAATGTTTTCTCATCTTTCAACGTTTAGTAAAGTTACGCCTCTATATGTGAGTGTTTTCCCAACGAATATTGCTTTAACAAATGTTCATTATTATATTATTATATTATATATAGGAATTTATAAAATAAATGTAAACCACATTTAACAAGAATCCTAAATTTAATAATCATTCAATTAAAACATAAAGATAATTCAGGGAACTCTGAAATGTGGCTGAATAACGGGGTAATTTCTCCTCCCCTTTCCATGGTGGACAAGAGACCACCAACACCACCAAAAAGAGAATTTATAATTAAAAAATACACAGTGAACGATACTATATTCCAGAATGGTTGAATACTGAATAAAACTAAGGATGTATTATGAAATTTTAATGGATTTTTTATAAAAAATTGGCACGGTTGAAGACTCTAGCTGTCATTATTGTAACGAATTCCAGGACTCAAGACACCTACTGCTGGAATGCCCACTCTTCTTCACCGCTAGACAACAGACAATGTTGTAGATCTATATCAATTTGTAAATAGCAGAGAGAATTATCATAGGTTTAACTATTTTTGTAAATATATTTATGATTATCTTTCAAACCTGAAAGGTTCAGGTTCCTAAATATATATTATTGTTTTTCTTTTTATTTCGATTACTTTTTATTGTATAATATGTTTATAACTGTTTCTGTTTTTAAAAAATGTAAATAGACGCAATTATCCCTAGCCGGGATATTGCGTTCTGTGTGTTGAAATAAATAAATAAATAAATAATGTATTATGTTTATAAGTCGCTGTGAGTTTTCACACGTCGGGAATGGAGAGAAAGAATCAAGATTTCCGATACCTTAACGATTAGCACCAATCAATACAAGATCAATATCCCACGGAGAACTTATCAACTAAACATAAAACTAATATTTAGTTAATTGATTAGTCTAGTTTTGCCAATTGATTTATTGAAGTCTGTCCTAACGATTTTTACTCTTACGATTCAAAAAAAAAAAAAACTTGACATACAATTTATAGAATTCTATTTCTTTTTATGTATTTCTATGTGTTTGTGTGTTATTATATTGATATGATAACATGTTTATATTATTTGTCATTTTTTATATCGATTTATACGGAGTATATTCAATTTTAGATATGTTAAAGTATTGATTATTGTGTTAATATAGCTAACTATATAATTTGAATCAAAAGGCGATCTATTAAATAAGTTCATATAAAAAAGAGACGTGCCTGGATATGTAAAGAAATAAAACAATTTTTTTTCTCAAAATATTTCGAGAGTTTGCTCATTCTTTATCAATTTATTGCACAGTAAACTTAATTTACAAATTCTTGCAGATTACAGATCCAAGTACTCCTTTTTACTCTTAAAATTCTGTTTATATATATATGCTTAGCTATTAACTCTAACCTTTTTTTATTATTCATTTTTAAACATTTCAGTAACCTTCTGCCAACTTTTGCAAGAGAAATATTTTTTAATAATTTATACTCATATGTGTATGAACAAATCTTAAAGAAGTACGCGTATATTCTTTGATATTGCCGGTCGTCTGTTGTTTTTTTTAAGGGGACAGAGGCAATTTTGTTTATACTTGGTTATCCAGGGCTATGTTTCTTGTACAAACCTTTTATTTTCAAGCTTTCGGACTTGTCAATTCTTCAACAGGATTATCTCTTTAACAAATTAATAATAAATACTATTTATATATATATATTATTATTTTATAAAGAAAATAAAGTCTCCAGGGCTTCAATTTTCTTGCTCAAATTTTTTATTCTCTAGCTTTCGGACCTGTCAGTCCTTCCACAGGAGTATCACGATAACATTATTATTTACATTTTACATGATTATATAAATATAAACAATACTTAAAGTTACACCGCATAAGTTTCTTTTTTTGTGAAAAATCAATATTTATTTCAAAGAGAAATATTTACTATTTCTAACTTTTTTGAATGAAGTATGAGAGGGTGAAAATATGAAGAGTAATGGCGAACGGAAAAATAAAAGTGTCCAGGGGCGGGAATCGAACCCACAACCTTCTGCTTACCGGGCAGGTGCCATGTCCACTAGGCTAAATGTTTGTTTGATTTATAACGTCAATTTATGTAGAACATTTTTGATACGTAGTTTGTAAGAGGTTTGTGATTACACACAGAAGATGAACTCTAAGTGGTTAATCATTATTAAATTTATCTCTTTTATACCAGATATGCCTCTCATTTGCTGATTTGATGATTTGCTATCTAATCACTTGATATCTCATTCTGAAATACACTCATAGACAAAACTTAATGAATACTTTGTTACAATATTTTTTTTTTAAAAACGCTCTCTTCAACGGGAAAAATACTATTAAATTAAAAAAATGTTAAAATAATATTTTGATATTTAATAAAATATATAAATCATCACTTATATAAAACATTTAAAAATGCATTCAATTACAACACTGAAGTAGGGTTTTAGAGCTTTTTAATTTAGTAATATGTAATAATAATAATAATAATAAAAGAGAGTTATTATTCTTTTTTTACGACTTTTAAACTTTCTCAGTTATGTGGGGGGTTTTAACAGCATAGGTCTAATGGTCTTCACTTCAACACCTTTTGATAGAGGCTTTCCTTTATGTCTGCACAATTAGGTGAAGATATAGAGTGGCCGAATGCCCCTTTTCATTTTATTACTCTATGATACGAGAATAATTGTGCTTGAATTTAAACGTTAGAATATATTTTTTTTCATTCAGAAATTATTTTATTCCTTTATTTTCTTAGAATTTATGAAATTATTTAATTTTTTTGTGTTAAATAAAAAATGTATTTGTTTAATATAAATAGAAATATGATTTTGTGAATATTTTAAAATTAATATTTTGTGAATATAACAAATTTGAATATTTTTCTGTGAGAAGAAAATATAAATGTGACCTATAAAGAGTAAGTGTTTTTTTGACTCGTGCTTTAGATGTTGTACAAAATTTGAAATACCGCGTGAGAACGCCCTTGCAGCCTTAGAATAATTTCTAACCCTTTCCCAAATGTTTTAAATTTTGTTCGCTCCTGACGAGGACAAAAGATTTTTGTCGAAACGTCGAGACAATAAAAAGATTTACTGGTCGAAGTATCTTTTATTTAAAATTTTAATAAGATTTATTGTGTGGTTGACATAAGTGTCAATAATAAAAACACACAACTACAGTTAAAACACACTGTATATGTGATAAACTGTATGTAGAGAAATGT
The DNA here is from genome assembly GCA_030710605.1 of Cordylochernes scorpioides. Taxonomy (NCBI): domain Eukaryota; kingdom Metazoa; phylum Arthropoda; class Arachnida; order Pseudoscorpiones; family Chernetidae; genus Cordylochernes; species Cordylochernes scorpioides. The sequence continues at coordinate 8,679,144 of CP092881.1, read as the reverse complement.
GTAATATATATTGTAACGTAGAAAATTAGTAAAGACAAACTTCAGGATGACACAGCAATTTATTTAAGGCACGCACAAAATTAAAATTGATAAAATACAATGAAGGAAGTTTATGCAGAGTAATAAAATATATAAACATAAAAATTAATAATCGGTTAATAAAATAATAAATACTTTGTTACATAGCTCCTTCACTATTGGAGCTGTGACCCACAGCTTGCAAATACTGTAGATACTGACATGGACCTGACGTCTTTCTGCCAAGGATTCCCTCGGAGTCTTGGAACTCTGTCCCTAGAAGCTTTGCGTTTTTTTTCTTGCGGCGTGAAGAGCGGCTTTGTCGTCATATCGTCTATAGGGACATCGTCATCTTGGAGGGAGGTCTTGGCTTTGACACGGCGGTGGAATCCTGAAGTCAGCCTTTGGAAATGTAGATCACAGCACAATGGCTTCAAGGTTTTCTCGGCGATCTTCAGTTTGTCTTCCCTAATCTACCCAGCATCTCCACCAAAAGGTCACGTAGAAAATAAGAAAAGACAAATTTCAGGATGACAAGGAAATCTATTTAAGGCAAGATAAATTAACGCCTTGCCAAATGCTTTTTTAAAATTTATTTCTCCTGACGAAGACAAAATAATTTTGTCGAAACGTTGAGAAAATAAAAAAAATTATAACTAGCCCAAGTGTCTATTTTCACAGAAATATAATTGCCGGCCAGGCAACCTCTATCTTCTGAACAATATAGATGTTAAAATATTGAAAATAATTAGGTAAAAATGTGTTAATTATATTATTATATCGAATATATAGAAAGAGAGGTATATGTAAATATAATCAATGAGGTGAATATTCAGTATGAGTTTGATCGATAGCTGTCATTGATGCTACACACCTAGCCACAGCTCGGTGTTTACCAAGAACACTGAGGCACGTAGAGTTATCACTTATCACTAAAAGCCATGATAAGTTCTAATTGAACTTTTAATCTTTACTAGCGACGCCTTACCAAATTAGGACCCCAGCAACAGCATTAAATTAGAAGATGCGAGAGAGAATCCAATTATGCAAATATGTACCGACTTCTGTACCTAGTGTGTGTTCATCTCTATACAAATTAATCTTCGTATTTGCATAATGACCTGAGGGAAATATGCAATTAACCAATATATTGTGGTATATTAGTGGCACAGCTGGTGAGGATGGACTGGGACAATTGGAACTTGGGAAGTTGAGTGTGTGACGGGACGTCATGTTCTCAACGCTCTTTCTACAATCGGTAAACGTTCAAAATATTTATTTTAAGAATATTATTCGATATTTATTCCGACAGATGGCGCAAGCCATCAGCAAAATTTAGTTGCACTATCAGGAGATTCCTTTTTCTCTAATTTATCCACCTGATCCCAGTAAAATTTCGCTTCAATAATATTTTTGACTCATTATGAGTCTAACAAATTCCGAAAAATTTCATTAAACCATGATATTTCTGACTAGGAAATATGTATATAAGGAAATATTCACTTTTCCCACTTAATATCGTCAGCGTGGTACAGGCTGTACCTTATTATATATATACATATGTGTTTTTTTAATTAAAAAGACATATATTGGATCGAAATATCATTTATTTTACCAATATTTCAGTTGGTTGAACGCCAACCTTTATCAAGGTATTATAACATATTTAAAGTGTGTCAACAACAAACACAGCGCCACATAACGTCAATAGAATTAAGTTTGAAAATATCTTTGCTCATATTCAATAGGCAGAAAAAAAACTGATATATATATTTATTTATTTTGAAAATAGAGCAATCCATATTTAATTAATTAGATAATAAAAAGGCATATATTGGATTTAAAAATCATATATTAAATTTAAATCTTTTATTAAATCCAATATATGCCTTTTTATTATCTAATATATATTTATATTATGGACAAAATAAATTTTGTAAAATAAGGGTGTGAATATTTTGTAAATTAACAACAACGCCTATTTTATATTTATAATTGTTTGTACTATGTGTAAGAAGATTTTTCTATATAAAAATAACAAACATGTATATAAGATGTAAATGTATATAATTAAAAACGCGGGTTAGAGATGGAATATTTAAATAATCTAATTAAACTAGAAGTTTTTTTAATGTAATAAAACTATCAATTAAAGAATTTTTCCATTAAATATAAATTTTTAAGGGGAAGGAATATTTTTAAAAAAGAGAAATTTTTGGAGTTAGAAAGCCATTTAATTGGGAAGAGCATATTCCTAATGTTGAAGGATAATTAGCTCGGATTTTATCCCCGCTCTGAGAACTTTTTGTAAAGGAGGGCGACTTCTGGAATCTCTGAAAAAATAAAGAACTTGGTAAAGATATATTTGATAAGAATATCTCACAAGTTTAGAGAAATCCATCATTTGAAATAAATCTATTAAATAAAATAATTCTTCTAAAATACCCATTCCAAGAGTCTACCAAAAGTATCACTATAAAAGGAAGTTCCAAAAATGCAATATAACAGCGGTATGGTAGATTAAACTGGCGAAACCGCTGAGAGGGTTCACCACTGATGAGCCAGGCCCTCCCAATAATTTTTCCATTGCAGTAAGGGCAGTAGAGAGAAATTGTTTAATTTCAAAAAGAATCTTACGCCTTTAAAATAGTTTCGAATTTTGAAATCAGAATTCTGTTAAATAGAAGATTAAAAATACTACAATATATTCTTCACTAGTTTATTTATTACCAGTTACAAACAAGACACGCTATATCCGATCAGGATAATTGCGCGTGAAACTATTTACAATAATTGTAGTAAAGTAGGTAACAGAATTAAAATTACATATATGCCAAAAGAAATTCCTTTTTTTACGATATTTCGCTGAACATTACTCGCTTTTATCAGAAAATAAACAATATAGATAGAATATATAAAATTTTCAAAATATTGTTCTTGAAATATTTTTGTGGCGTATGTTTCTTTTTGGAAATAGTTTCAAATAAAACAAAAAGTCAAATTTCTTATAATAGATAGAGCGCTAAAATATGCAACTATATTTTTGTTCGAATCATTCTATTTATTTCATTTTTGATCCTGTGGTTGATATCCATTGAAACGTTTTGAAAAATAAGAGATTTATATAGGCCATAGGTGCTATAATATACCAGAGAATATTTTTTAAGAGTTAAAAATATTTATCTATTGATAGAGAGAATTTATAATACAATATAATGGGGCTTATGATTGAAAAACGACATTTGAAAATTATCCCGCATGTGTTTCTTTTTAACGAAAAATCGAAATTTATTTTAAGGAGAAATAACGATTATTTCTAACCTTAGGGAGGAAGTATGAAAGGGTGAATTGTGAAGAGTAATGAAAAACGAAAAATAAAAGTGTCCAGGGATGGGAATCGAACCCACAGTGTTCCGTCTACCGGGCAGATGCCATGTCCACTAGGCTACCCTGGACATATTTTTCCGTTCGTAAATCTATATATATATAAATGAATGTTTGTATGTTTGTTTGTTTGTATGTCCAGTATACAAATTCGCAGTAGTTCACTAATTCAAACCAAAATTTCCATACATAGGTAAAAAAATACGGGGAAGACGATAGGCTATTTTAAAAAATATATAAATCAAATATTAAAACTATATATTTAAATTATTCTACTTAGCTCACGAACAGCGCCCTCTATCAAAGATTAGATTAAATTATACTGATGCAAACAAATAGATAATGATAATAACAAACAATTATTTTAAAAAAATCTTATCTAAATATATATCACTCGGGTAGATATGCACACGGGTCAATCCTGGGGCGAAGCCCGGGTTACCCGTCTAGTATTATATAAAGTAATTTATAATACAATATAATGCGGCTTATGGTTATGAGATTTTATTGAAACTTCTTTATTACATCGTTCGTTAAAGGTTATGATGGTGGTGGTGTCTTGTCCATTTACTCCATGGAAAGGAGAGGTGCCATTGCTCCGTTAGTCAGCCACAGTTCCCTGTCCACAGTTACCGTAGCGGTGGCTCGGGGCTCACGACACCGTACTACAGGACTGTTCCTTACTTTTATATAAAGTTAAATATAAAATAAATATAAATATGGATGGCTGTGCTGGAGTAAACCTCCTTTTTTGTGTCTGGATGCTATATTTATGCCGAACTAAATAATTCAGTCCCTATTTCTGCTCCACGCTTATGGAATTGAAGACTTGGGGAGATGGCGTCGACCTTTCATATTAAATCTTACTTTTCTTTATTACTAATAATTGTATATAGTTGCGGAACTACTGGTTTCCTGTGCTGCTCTTTTCCTGATATTGCACCTTGAACAGAGAATCTGTATAAGACTAATGTCTTAATAAAGGCTTTGTGTGTGTGTGTAAACTAAATATAAGAGAGATAGAGATGTTCCGGCGACACACTGTCGTTTTTACAAAGTCAAATGTTATTACAATGTTTAGTTACGTTTATCTCGGGGGTCAGTGGATGAGTGGTTTAAACCTTTGGTTTCAATCTCTAGTACCCGGGATCGAATCCCGCATTGGGCACTTTTTATTTTAATAATAAAAAATGCTTCAATGGCTCCCGATTATTACAAAATTTCAACCCCACCAGTGAGTACATATAACGGGATTCTGACACATTTGTAAGAGCAAAAGTCGAACTGATTTTCACATATGGTGTACTTATAAATATGTAAATGCAATCGCCAACTTCTATCTACCATGATTATCATGGCCTGTACCACGTAAATGCAATCACCAACTTCTATCTACCATGATTATCATGGCCTGTACCACGTAAATGCAATCACCAACTTCTACCTACCATGATTATCATTTTCACATATGGTGTACTTATAAATATGTAAATGCAATCGCCAACTTCTATCTACCATGATTATCATGGCCTGTACCACGTAAATGCAATCACCAACTTCTACCTACCATGATTATCATGGCCTGTACCACGTAAATGCAATCACCAACTTCTACCCACCATGATAAAAATAGCCTGTACCACGTGTATTAGGGATAATAAAAAGTCATTATCTCTATTGATTGTTCAATACGCATTTATATTAATACCAAATATTCTTTTTTCACCATAATATTTAATATAATGATTAAATTATTAAGTTTGTGTTTGAGAATGGTTATATATAAAATATCAAATAAAATTGTTGATCTCTATTTGAGCTATAGTTGAAATATTATTCTGAGAAATTAAATATACAGAGAGAAAGAGACGAAATAAAGTAAATAATTAAAAAGACGATTATATATAAAGATTTCGTTTAGTAATTATAGTAATTTTTCCGTCGTAATTAAAATAATTGCGCAAACTAATTTAAATTTAACACAAATATTTAATTAAACAATGTACGAACATTTTTAGAATAATATTTTATTTAAAAATCAATGCAATTTTATATTTCACGAAAGTATATATCTATTCTATATTTAATGTATTTTATATAGAGAATACGATGTACATATTCTACTATATTCAATATATTTACATATAGGCATAGAGAGATGAAGAAGGAGATTTAGGGATACAAATTTAATAAAACAATTCCTCAAACCATATTTTCGTTGGAGAAAAATTCCGATTATCAAAATAAATAGACGTACATGATGTATCCAATTTGTAACCAAAAAATATATTCCAAATAGGTTAAAAATTGGTTTAGAAGAATTGGAAATATGTTTTCGATTTTATATCAGAGACAACATATATATATATATATATACGTATGTACGTACAGGGAATCGTGTTGTTATTATTAGAGTTGGAGACATATCAGGCGAGTAAGGGGGAGGGCAATTTTTTTCTCTCCTCTTGCCTCAGGCGCTGCTACCAGTGAAGGAACTTGGTTTCTGTCTTCTGAGAAAAATATTTTCTATTTTTTGTCATGTATTATGGCTTATATAATAGCAGGATATTTTGTATAATTTGCATATTTATTCTATGTGTATGAAAGAATATATATATATATATATAAAGGACTTCTCGAGCGCTTAGTATATGCATTATTATTTTGTTATATATATATAAATATTAAAAATATATATATTAAAAGGCCATATATTGTGGATTGCATAAAATATTTATTTGCCAATATATGCCTTTTTTATTATCTAATAATTTAATTATGGATTGCTCTATTTGCAAAACGAATATATATATATAGTGACAAAACTATATTTAAAACTTGAAATAATAGTAATATTTTAGATAAATAGGGAATCGTATTAGATTAACAAGCTAAAACATAAGAGATAAAAGTTAATATTTTTTTTGTGTTTAAGTTAGATAATTAAACAGTTGTTTATATGTGTTATGTTTAAATCTTATTAAGGAGAGAAAAGGTAATAAAAGTAATTATATTGGTTAGAATCAGGTTTATATTGATGTTATTTTTAATTAAAAAAAATTATAAAAAAGAAAAAGAAAATTTAACAAAAAAATATATAAAAACGTAACGTCTTTTATATTCGGCTGTTACCCGTCATTTAGGCATACTCTGATATATATATACTGTATATATATATATTTGGATAATGAAAAAGAATACATGTATTGGATTGAATATAAAATATATATATATATATTAAAAATAAAGAAGGCATCTCCTGACCACGAGCACATGTGCTCGTGGTCAGGAGATGCCTTCTTTATTTTTAATATCAACACCTGACCCACTTATCTTTTTTCTTTCTATTGTTTTTTCATATATATATATATTTAGATTGAGAAATCTATTCTTATATAAAGATATTTATGATTGTATTTCCATATTTGTTAAAAGAAGAAAGATCATAAAACAGGAGAAGTGTTTCTTTCATTCATAAATGGTTGTACAAGCTTTCGGACAACACGCTCTTCTACAAGTATAATATAAGTATGTAATATATACCCGTAGATAGACGATTTATATAATTGTGGGGGTAGACCGAGTTTAATAAAATATTCGTTAATTAATAATTAACGGAACAATCCTCTCTCTTTATCAAAGTTTTTTTTATTTATTTAAACTAAATAGTTATTAAAATAGAGCAATCCATAAATATTGGATCAAAATATAATTTATTTACCAATATTTCAGTTGGCTGAACGCCAACCTTTTTCAAGGTACAACAGTGTATTTATGTAAACAAACTCAGCACCATATAAATCATTTATGGAGTTACACATCTACGGTGCCTCATCTCCTCTTGAATATTTCTGACATTATATGTGAGGAGGGTATACGGCTAGAAAGCTTGTTATGTAAATTTAAATATAAATAGGCTAAATTAGGTGACTTATACGGATGATAATGATATCTAGCTTTCATATGATATCTATTTTTCAGATTATTTATTCTGAAGAAGGTCTTGGTTTTCAGTAGAGCCACGTTTATCTATCTTGGATTCATCTCTTTATCTCTTTTTAGCTTCCCATTCTGTTCATCAATCATATTCATAAAGTACATTAAAATATCGATTAATGCCGGTTTTTTTAATTCTAAACTGACACAAATCAAGCTGAGACTTCTTTAGAAGGAGCTTCTTTAATATGAAACTGAGAAAGAACTCAAAACTTCAGATTATGGAGACTCCACCGAAAGCTCAACTTTATTCTGTGTTCATTTACAATAATATAATTGACGCTTATCGATTTTTTTATAAATTTCTTTTTTGATATTATTAAATATTATTTAAATGTTCTGTTATGAATGTTCACACTTGGTTATCTCGTATGTCTTCAATAAAGGTCACTGTAATATCTTTCAGAGTTATTGTCTGAATCCCGATATATACATGGTAAAAAGTATAACTTCCTTAAGCTTTTTGTCCATAATTGTAAATTATTTAAAGCGAATTATTCTATTTTCTATACGAATATTCACTCTTTTCAATATAAACTTTTCAAAACGGCGAAATAGGACGAAAAAAACACCTTTTAATGAACGACAAATATTATTTTTCGAATTGGTTATAGGGAGTCTGTGTCTTCCAACGATAAAATAAGCTTAAGGTAAAATGAGCTAATATGATATTGGGAACACAAATGCAATTTAGAGAGAAGGAGAGAGACAAAAGTTAGATTCAATAGAATCGTTTGGCGAACCGGGAAATTCTGGCGTCTGCCTCACAGAAATATGGCGAAGGAGGAGTTAAGCCTAATCCAATAGCTACCCGCACCCCGCCACGTTTTGTTCCAAATTACCTTAAACCTAATTGGATGAAAATAAAATTGTTATGGAATAGCGGGGCCTTATTGGAGAACATAATAAAATATTGTTTATATATATATCTATTTTTTATATATAATACACCCATATATATCTAATATACACTGACAATAATAAATTAAATAAATGTGAAAAAATACCTCCGTAATATATTACCAAATTTATTAAAAATTTGCATATCGTGAGATATGCAAATATTAATTTTTGATAAAATGGTCTTATGCAAATATGGTAAACAGACTTCGCGTAGGAAAAGTAAGGTTTCTATCCAATCACGTTAGAGGGCTTTATATTAAATGTATTTTATATGTTTACATATAGGAAAATCTAAAAGGAAACGCCTTAAAAATATAGAATTTTAACTCGAAAGCTTGTAAATATTAATAAATTATTGAAAAGAAAACTCTATTTCGGAGAATTTTTATTCTAATATACCTGCTATATTAATTAAAATTGTTATTCATTTTTTTGTATACTATTATTGGAATTCGTCAAATATTTATACCTAATATATTTCTACGAATTATTTATTAAAATTGGAAAATAATTTACAGGTAGGGTGTTGATATTGTAAAAAAGTATATATATAAACCGCCCACATATAAATCAATAAATAAAAAAATCCCAGCAGGAAAATACGGAAGTTGGGGCAAAAGTTGCAGCGATACCAGAAAATCTCAATTTTCCCGTTTGACAGTTGTGATTAAACTGCCAAAGTTCCTGGAGGCATGATTTTATTATGAAAACTAATTTTAGCTCTTTTAGTCAAACTGATTCAACAATTTAATAGAAAATTCCGTGAAAGCTTGCTTCTATTTTGATCAAATTTATTTAAAAATGTGTGTGGAGGGGGGAAGCCTTATTGAATTGTCTAACTAATTTGTTTTTATTGTCTTTTACAGCAATTTCTCTAAATAACTGTGTGTGGGCAGATTTTAAATGGAATCTCTCTCTCACAAATCTCTGATTTCTATCTTATTATAAGATAAATGTAACACCATTTATTTGCATACCATTTAGATTTGCCTTTATAGCTATCATATATATACTAGCCGAGTGACCCGGGCAACGCCCCGGGTTTACCCGAAGGACCCGCAGGTGAGAAACTATAGAAGAAAAATTTTAACAAATCAGAAAATGAAATTGCAAACAACAGAACTACACTACTTTAAGGACATGAGAGCACATGCACTGTATCACCATACGTGTACCATTTTCAAAGACCCTGCTTAGGATTAAAACTTCTCAGAAGCATAACAATAGTACCAACCTAGAGGTTAACTGGTGTGGATGCATTCCTCTGGGAGTGAGACTATTGAGAAATTCAGTAGGGAGTTATTTTGCTTCTCCGCATTCTAACACTCCAACTGTTAACACTGTGGAAACACTGACTCATGTTTGGTAAGCAATTTCAGGGAAGAAACTATAGACATTGGATTAAAAAATTATTAATTAAACTAGCCGAGTGACCCGGGCAACGCCCCGGGTTTACCCGAAGGACCCGCAGGTGAGAAACTATAGAAGAAAAATTTTAACAAATCAGAAAATGAAATTGCAAACAACAGAACTACACTTCTTTAAGGACATGAGAGCACATGCACTGTATCACCATACGTGTACCATTTTCAAAGACCCTGCTTAGGATTAAAACTTCTCAGAAGCATAACAATAGTACCAACCTAGAGGTTAACTGGTGTGGATGCATTCCTCTGGGAGTAAGACTATTGAGAAATTCAGTAGGGAGTTATTTTGCTTCTCCGCATTCTAACACTCCAACTGTTAACACTGTGGAAACACTGACTCATGTTTGGTAAGCAATTTCAGGGAAGAAACTATAGACATTGGATTAAATAAATTATTAATTAAATTGCATTAAATAAAAATTATTAGATTTAAATAAATATTATTAGAGTGAAAAAAAAAGAAAGAAATTAACAAATTAGAAAATAAAATTTCGAAAAATACAACTATATTGCAGATAAGATAAGAGGACCTTATTAAAAAATACATAAACAAACTGTAATTCGACACTCGATAATTCGACACTTTCGATAATTCGACACTTTCGATAATTCGACCATTTTAAAAATCAAATTTACAAGGTTGATTGTTGTTTAAATACAACTTTGCTTTTGCATACATAAACACAGGCTCTTGTAGCAAGAACCCAAATATTATTTATAGTCATAGCAAAAGCCAACTTTAGTGAAAACTGATGCCTCTTCAGAATGAATGGAAGACTGAAATCTGAAGGAGCAGAAGATATGGGTCATTTATACTTTCACCAATGCCTTTAGGATCTTTGCGATGGAACGCGTATGGTGTTTCAGCGCATGTGCTCTCATGTCCTTGAAGCACATATACTGACAGTGCCCAAAGTTGAACACACTGTATAGTGTCTGAAATATCTTTGGCCCCTTCGGATACCAACCTTCGCTTCATTCTAGAGAGGCGTTAGTTTTCATGTCATATCTGTAATATAGTTTTGTTGTTTGCAATTTTCTTTTTTTTTTCCTTTCAAATATGTATCCACTCTGAAATATAGTTTGTAAATTTTTATTCCAATTTATTTTCTTATATATATATGTTTTTTTTTTTTTCATTTCCAAAATATTTATTTATACTTTCACCAATGCCTTTAGGATCTTTGCGATGGAACACGTATGGTGTTTCAGCGCATGTGCTCTCATTTCCTTGAAGCACATATACTGACAGTGCCCAAAGTTGAACACACTGTATAGTGTCTGAAATATCTTTGGCCCCTTCGGATACCAACCTTCGCTTCATTCTAGAGAGGCGTTAGTTTTCACTAAGGTTGGCTTTTGCTATGACTATAAATAAGGCTCAAGGCCAAACCTTGGCTACAAGAGCCTGTGTTTACGCACGGACAACTTTATATGTGGCTTTTTCAAGTGTGCGAACATTGGATAGCATACATGTAAAGATGACCCATATCTTCTGCTCCTTCAGATTTCAGTCTTCCATTCATTCTGAAGAGGCATCAGTTTTCACTAAAGTTGGCTTTTGCTATGACTATAAATAATATTTGGGTTCTTGCTACAAGAGCCTGTGTTTATGCATGCAAAATCAAAGTTGTATTTAAACAACAATCAACCTTGTAAATTTGAATTTTAAAATGGTCGAATTATCGAAAGTGTCGAATTATCGAAAGTGTCGAATTATCGATAGTGTCGAATTACAGTTTGTTTATTTATTTTTTAATAAGGTCTTCTTATCTTATCTGCAATATAGTTGTATTTTTCGAAATTTTATTTTCTAATTTGTTAATTTTTTCTTTTTTTTTCACTCTAATAATATTTATTTAAATCTAATAATTTTTATTTAATGCAATTTAATTAATAATTTATTTAATCCAATGTCTATAGTTTCTTCCCTGAAATTGCTTACCAAACATGAGTCAGTGTTTCCACAGTGTTAACAGTTGGAGTGTTAGAATGCGGAGAAGCAAAATAACTCCCTACTGAATTTCTCAATAGTCTTACTCCCAGAGGAATGCATCCACACCAGTTAACCTCTAGGTTGGTACTATTGTTATGCTTCTGAGAAGTTTTAATCCTAAGCAGGGTCTTTGAAAATGGTACACGTATGGTGATACAGTGCATGTGCTCTCATGTCCTTAAAGTAGTGTAGTTCTGTTGTTTGCAATTTCATTTTCTGATTTGTTAAAATTTTTCTTCTATAGTTTCTCACCTGCGGGTCCTTCGGGTAAACCCGGGGCGTTGCCCGGGTCACTCGGCTAGTATGTATATAAAAAAGCAAAGCCCAATTCTAAACCCAAATATTTTTTTTTATGAGAAGAACATCAACATATTGCATGATTACGGCAGTCCATAGCTTCCCTGACAAAAATTCACCAAGAAAGTAAAATATTCCAAATTTTTCTGTGTGTAAATTGCTAAATATGTAAAAAACATGTATACAAAAAAGCAAAGCCCAATTCCAAACCCAAATATTTTTTTTATGAGAAGAACATTAACATAATGCATGATTACGGCAGTCCATAGCTTCCCTGACAAAAATTCACCAAGAAAGTAAAATATTCCAAAATATTTCTGTGTGTAAATTGCTAAATATGTAAAAAACATGTATACAAAAAAGCAAAGCCCAATTCCAAACCCAAATATTTTTTTTATGAGAAGAACATCAACATAATGCATGATTACGGCAGTCCATAGCTTCCCTGACAAATATTCACCAAAAAAGTTAAATATTCCAAAAGTATTTCTGTGTATATATTGCTAAATGTGTAAATAACATGTGTATAAAAAAGCAAAGCTTAATTTTAAATTTCATTATCCTTTTTACAGGAAAAGCATCAAAATACTGCATAAGTACGGCACTTTTGCAGCCGCATGATTACGGCAGTCCATAGCTTCCCTGACAAAAATTCACCAAGAAAGTTAAATATTCCAAAATTTTTCTGTGTGTAAATTGCTAAATATGTAAAAAACATGTATACAAAAAAGCAAAGCCCAATTCCAAACCCAAATATTTTTTTTATGAGAAGAACATCAACATAATGCATGATTACGGCAGTCCATAGCTTCCCTGACAAAAATTCACCAAAAAAGTTAAATATTCCAAAAATATTTCTGTGTATATATTGCTAAATGTGTAAATAACATGTATATGAAAAAGCAAAGCTTAATTTTAAATTTCATTATCCTTTTCACAGGAAAAGCATCAAAATACTGCATAAGTACGGCACTTTTGCAGCCGCATGATTACGGCAGTCCATAGCTTCCCTGACAAAAATTCACCAAGAAAGTTAAATATTCCAAAATTTTTCTGTGTGTAAATTGCTAAATATGTAAAAAACATGTATACAAAAAGCAAAGCCCAATTCCAAAACCAAATATTTTTTTTATGAGAAGAACATCAACATAATGCATGATTACGGCAGTCCATAGCTTCCCTGACAAAAATTCACCAAAAAAGTTAAATATTCCAAAAATATTTCTGTGTATATATTGCTAAATGTGTAAATAACATGTATATAAAAAAGCAAAGCTTAATTTTAAATTTCATTATCCTTTTCACAGGAAAAGCATCAAAATACTGCATAAGTACGGCACTTTTGCAGCCCCCCTGACAAAAATTCACTAAAAGAGGTAAGTATTCAAAAAAATATTTTGGTATATATATTGCTAAATGTGTAACAAACATGTATATAAAAAAGCAAAGCTTAATTCTAAGTTCTAATATTTTTTTTATAAGAAAAGCTACAAAAGCAAATAGGGAGAAGTGAAGCCATTTAGCCATTTTCAAAATCTGATTGTGAAAGAGTAAAAAAATGAGTAAATAAGAGCAAATATAAAGAAAAAGTATTGCTAAATGTGTAATAAACATGTATATAAAAAAGCAAAGCTTAATTCTAAGTTTTAATATAAAGAAGAAATAAGACAAAAATGGAGCTAAATTCAAATGAAAAACTATAACAAATTAATAAAAAAAAAAAGACCTAATCCAAATGCCACCATCATCAGACAAAAGAAAAAATGAGATTTTATTCTTTAGTTCATTTATTCTTCTGTCTGATGCTGTTGCTGAAACGTCACACACTATTAAATTATTTGGATTAGGTCTTATTAATGAGAAAAAAAAAGATGCCAAAGAGAGATGAAAAGATGCCAAAAAAGATAACCAGATACAAAAATTGTGCTAAATTCAAATGAAAAACTATAACAAACACTTATAAAAGATAATTATTATAGAATAAAAGTAATAATTCAATCTACAATTCGAAAAATTTATATATTTAAATGAAAAACTATAACAAAGTACTTACATAATCAAATGAATCAGAAATATATATTATTTCAAAACACATTTTTACGCATTTCAAAACAAATGAATTGATGATGATAAATGCAAAAAATCTACGATTGTAAAATAGATTAAATTAAAAAATAAAAATAACTGTTAACATTAGGAAAATAAAAACAGGCCTATCATACGAAGAAAAAAATAACGAAAATTTTGGTATATAGATTGTTATGTGTAGTTCAGAATCTTCGGAGGAGATAGCTCAGGACTTTACAATGGAAAACTCTGTTACGGTATTATCTATATAGATATATATATATATATTTTTTTTTTTGAAAATAGAGCAATCCATAAATAAATCTTTAATTAAAAAGGCATATATTGGATTAAAAAAATTCTCCCCATTGATTTCAACAAAATATTTTTAAAACTTAATTCTGTTGACGTTATGTGGCGCTGAGTTTGTTGTTGACACACATTAAATATGTTATAACACCTTGATAAAGGTTGGCGTTCAGCCAACAGAAATATTGGTAAAATAAATGATATTTTGATCCAATATATGCCTTTTTAATTAAACAAATATATATATACTACATAAGAGAATTTCTGTTGATTTCGTAATACATGTATATTAATCATATTACTTACAGTCGTGGTAAAATTATAAAAATATTTTTGAATCACAATTTTCTTTAATTGTACTAATAAAAGAAATTAAGAAGAAATGCCTGATTTGAAGCGTAAAGATAAAAATATTACGTATTTACATATTTACAGAAAGATTTGATTATGAGCCGGCCAATGGGAAAAGAGGAAATATCTTTATTTACGGGGCTGCTAACCAATGGAAAATAACAACAATAGATTTATATAGGGGAAGCCGCGACATCTGGCGGTCGACTTTACAGAGTAATTTAATCTAAAAATGATAATTTGAAATTAGATAATTTTTATATAACATATATACTGAGGATCAAATATAATTTTGGAATACCAGGGAAAAATAACCTTTATTTTGATAAATATTAGTAGAAAAATCATAATAATAGTGTATTTATTATTATACAATTAATGTAATATCAATGTTTTAATAATAATTAAATACTTGCTAATCATTTATTTATTTTTCATAGCGAAATTTCCCCCCCCCCCCCCAAAAAAAAACTCTTTATAGATTTATATAAAAGGCTGTACCTGGATCTGTAAAGAAAAAAAAACAATTTTTTTCTCAAAATATTTCGAGAGATTGCTTCCTCTTTATGAATTTATTGCACACTTTATAGATTGTTTATATTAACTGTTTACTATTTTAATTAACGCTTTAACTATAACAATAAAAATTGACACTCTTAACTATTATTATTATTATCTCTCTCGAAGTTAACTCTCACTTCACTTAACTATTACAAAGATAAACCTCTCTACACAGAGAATCCCATTAAATAGAGAGGAAAATCTCTAACGGTTTATCTTCTTGACTATTAATAGTTAAAGTTTTTCGACACACGGTTATGAATAGTTAATGTAATAATTAGGGGGAAGATTAATGAAAAGAATTAACTCGCCCCCTGTCAATTTTCGAATCGATTGGGGAACACTGGGAAAAATTGTTACATGCCGAAATCTGTGATTTTTGTCGAATACATTTTGTGTTTATCGAATTTATTGGAAAATTCTTGAACCTTTCCTCCCCTTATTTCTGTCTTTCTGCTTAATTGACCGCTGAATATTGATGAATAGTTAATAGGAAAATAATATATGGGAAGGTTGTAAATGGTATATATATATTTTATATAAAATATCATTTTATTTATAATTATATATCATAGATTCAAATATTCTGTTAAATCGACCGCCAGAGGTCACGCGTCCCCTATAAAAACACATTGTTGTTATTTCCCGTTGGCCGGCTCAAATCTTTTGTACATTATGTAAATAAGCTTTTCATTTTTTATTCTTACGCCTTAAGCCAGGCAGTACTTTTACCAAATTATGTTTTTTATATATTCCTTAGCTCAAATAAAGCAACCTCTGATAAAAACCATTTTTATTATTATTCCCACGACTGAAAAACAATATCGTAACATTCCCATGTATACCAAAATCAAGCAACAGCTATAATCTATAACTCTAACATTCCAAAATCAACAAAATTCTTCTCATTTTTCTTTTTATAACATATATATGGTATTAATATAAAATACACTCATGGAGGTTGGTGGAAGGATCGTCTAAACCATTGGTGTTTCGACCGCTACGACCCGGGTCCGATTCCCGCATTGGGCACTTTTTTCTGATTGAAAAAAAATCTCCAATGGCTACCGATTCTTGCAAAAGTTCAACCCCACCAGCGAGTGCAAGTAACTAAACGGGGCTCTGGCACATTTATAAGTGCAAAGTCGAACTGCTTTTCACATGTGTAGACATATGGTGCACTTACAGTAAAAGCAGTCGCCAACTTATATCCACCATGATTATCATGGCCTGTACCACGTGTATACTAGAGATAGGCAATAAAAAATAAAAAATACACTCATGGACAAAACTTAAGCAAGTTGCACCTTTTAGCATGTATATTGGGATTCAGATAATAACTTTGAAATATATTTGATACACATTGACCTTTACTGAAGAAACACGAGATAACCAAGTGTAAACAAAATTGTCTCTGTCTCCTTAAAAAAATATATAATAATATACGACCGGCGATATAAAAGACTTTTCACTTCCTTAAGGTTTTGTCAATGAGTGTATGTTATAGCTCATTTACCATTAAGTGTTTTATTTTAGTGTTAACCATAATACATTGTTTTTAATGCATAATTAAAGAAAATATATATCTTTTTTTAGTGTATTATTCCGGTTCAAAATCACTTTATTAGGTACCGCTCAACAAGAGCATCCTAGTTCATGATAATTGAAACAGTGAATAATATATGAAGGTTATTCACATATTAAACAAAATGTTAACGCGGGATTCAATACCAGTTCATAACCTTCGGGAATCCAGGGTGTTACCTACTCGTCCACTGACTTTTAGTATATAATAATGAGAATTAATATCATAATTTCTAATAGGTAAATAGGGGAACTACATTGTGAATTGATAGCCTTTTCAATAAATGGACAATAACGATTCAAATGGATGTTTTTTTTTTACCTGATATTCTGGGAGGAGAATACAGGATAATTAATTAAATGTAATTATTGTTTGACTCAAGCATCTCTCTCATAATTAAGATTTTTATCATAATTACCTAAAGAAAGTGTAATCCTCTTTTAATATAATCCTATTACAATATCATTAAGAAAATAATTAAAGACCGCATACAAGAAAACATTCCTTCTAAGCCTAAAATTGATTCACCATTAGGCTATTTTTAAATTTAGGGAAAAAAAATTGTTAATGAACTCTTTAATATTTTTCGAATATTTTAACATGTAATTTATCACAATATATCAGGCTTTTAGATAAGTTTTCTATAATTTAAAACCATTTAGAAATTATATATTACCATGTTTACAATTTTATTCTCAGTTTATTTTAGAAGATATTTTAATTTTGAACTTAAACATATATATAATTTTTTTCCATATATGTAAATTTTCCCAAAAAGATGAATTAATAGTGTTAACAGAAATATAGAAGCATATATTTATTGATATACTATTAGTATATATAATAATATATATAGTAAACAAATATATATACTAAATTAATAAAGGTCACATCTTCCGTTAAAATAGACGTCAAAACTAGACGCCATCTATTGACCGTCTCCACAAACTAGCAGACCCAGGTCGATGACAAAGCCACAACATCAGCTTTGGAAAACTGAGAAGCGTCCACCTAGAGACCATGGTTTATGGCTAATGGCCCTCGTCAGTCTAGGGAGAACTTTATTCCATGAGATCCATGGAATCTAATGAAATCCTCCCGGGAAAATTTCCATATAAGAAATATGATCTTATTTTGAAAATATGTAAATATGATTATTATATTTCCTCATTTAATTTAAATAGAAAAATTGTAATCTATTCTTTATGTGCTATGCATGTAAACATATGCATTGAAACAATGCATTTGGTATCATCAACCTAGTGGGTGAAGCCTCCTTTGCTGAAGAAATTGTTACACATACACAACTATTTTGACGGGAGAGGCGACCCTTGTCTCTTTAGATAAATTTCCTCCTGGCAAAATTTCCATCTATACAACTATATATCCCCCTACATTCTATCTATCTATATCACGCGGATAATAAGCTTACAAGGAGTTTGAAATTTTCCTAGAAGAAGATAGTCGAACAGCCTCGTCGAAATATTGAATTTTAATAAATTTATTGATACAAAATATGCGTTAATTTTAATTGTCATAAATGGATTACTCTATATTCAACAATATATACCTTTATTTACTATCTTATTATATATTTTTCTTCCTCTGTAACAAATGATTATTGATCATTGATTAACAATATGATTGTTTAAATTGTTAATTGTCAACCCAGTATAAACGGTAAAGATGAATAGAATGTACCACAACACCGGTTCTGGAAAATCCAGACAAACACCAATCTGTATTTTAAAGGGAGAGGTAAAAAACATTGATGGATGAATACCATCCTACCGTTAATTCGTCTTATTTGATTAATCATAAATCCCCAAAGCAGGTCTTGTACTGATGAGAGCTATACACTATGGTATGTACTGGTCTTTTTGTCCATACTTGGTAAGAACTGGTTTTTTAAACATTCTAAAATCTGCATTTAAATAGTTTCCCGAGAGTACACGCGTGAGCAAAACTCAAGAAAGTAGAGTTGATGTCGCTGGTCGTCTGTTTATTATTTTAAGGAGACAGAGTCAATTTTGTTTACATTCTGTAATCTCGTATCTTCAGTAAAGGTCACTGTTATATCTTTCATAGTTATTGTCTGAATTCCGATACACATGCTAAAAGGTACAACTTCCTTAAGTGTTGTCTCCATGAGTGTATCCTTCAGAGTTATTGTATCAATCCCGATATACATGCTAAAAGGTACAGCTTCCTTAAGTCTTGTCTCAATGAGTGTATCCTTCAGAGTTATTGTCTGAATCCCGATATACACATGCTAAAAGGTACAACTTCCTTAAGTCTTGTCTCCATGAGTGTATCTTTCAGAGTTATTGTCTGAATCCCGATATACATGCTAAAAGGTACAACTTACTTAAGTCTTGTTTCCATAAATTATCTTTCAGAATTATTGTATCAATCCCGATATACATGCTAAAAGGTACAACTTCCTTAAGTTTTGTCTTTAAGCGGATATTTCAGAATTATTGTATCAATCCCGATATACATGCTAAAAGGTACAACTTCCTTAAGTCTTGTTTCCATGAGTGTATCCTTCAGAGTTATTGTCTGAATCCCGATATACATGCTAAAAGATACAACTTCCTTAAGTTTTGTCTCCATGAGTGTATCTTTCAGAGTTATTGTCTGAATCCCGATATACATGCTAAAAGGTACAACTTCCCTAAGTTTTATCCTTAAGTGTATTTCGATAAAAAGAGAAAGAAATCCCATGAAAGAATTGATTGTTGAAGAATGTTTCACCAGAATATATCAGTATAGATCAGGTGGAATGGGAAATGTAATTCAACTAGGGTTAGCGAACACTAGGCCTAACGTCTCCTTAGAGAGTCATTCTACAGGGTAAAGACATTTGCCTTGATCTACCAGGCTATTTTTAAACTTTCTATTCTGTAGATATTTGTCGACTTTTAGAAGAGTTTCTCCTTATTTTTTTCTTTTGCCCTTATATTTTCTCCAAATAAACAGAAATGTCGTAACATAGACTACCATTGAATATATGAAAGTTGATATGTACACTCATAGACAAAACTTAAGAAAGCTGTACCTTTTAACATGTATATCTGGATTCAGACAATAACTATAAAAATATTTGATAGACAATACCTTTATAGAAGATACACGAGATAATCAAGCGTGAAGAAAAAATTGTCTGTCCCCTCAAAACAAGAAAAAAAAAACAGACGACCTGTCACATCAAATACTTACCATTTTCTTAAGTCTTGTTTATGAGTTTATAATTTTAAAGATCGGGACAATAACTCTGAAAGATATTACAGTGATATCTTTATTGAAGATAGACAGGATAAACAAATGTGAACAAAAGTGCCTCTGTCTTCTTCTTCTTCTTCCAAAAAAAAAAAAAAAACAGAATAAAGGTAATATGAAAGACTTTCCACTTCCCTAAGTTTTTTCTATATTATTTTAAAGATATTAAAAACCTTTCGCAATAAGTTTGCTTATTATCAAAAACCACGAGCGCTTTTATACAGGCAAATTTAAATATCAATAGACTTCTTTGATTTAATTCTGCTAGATAAAGAGCGATATCTCTAAAGCTCGTGATTTTGATAATAAACATTTATTTTGCAAAATAATAAAATATCTTTATATAAAATACTACTATCTGAATAAGCGTAGAGATGAAAAAAATATTATTATTAATAATATGATGCACTAGCGTGCCATCTGTTATCAAAATTCGAAACTATTTTTAAACGCGTAAGATTCTTTTTTGAAATTAAACAATTTCTACTGCCCTTACTGCAAGGGA
Source organism: Cordylochernes scorpioides (assembly GCA_030710605.1). Taxonomy (NCBI): domain Eukaryota; kingdom Metazoa; phylum Arthropoda; class Arachnida; order Pseudoscorpiones; family Chernetidae; genus Cordylochernes; species Cordylochernes scorpioides. The sequence goes on along the minus strand of CP092881.1, from coordinate 8,658,463 downwards.
AAAATTATGGGATTATTATTAATAACGTTAAAATATAAAAAGGGACATATCCTGACCGCTCACATAAGCATTTTA
>CP092881.1:8569222-8658288 GCA_030710605.1 Cordylochernes scorpioides | reverse complement strand
TGTTTCAATGTTGTAATGGAAGATAAGTTGAGAAAGAACAATTGGAAGAAAAGAGATAAGAAATCAAAGTCTCCAGTAAAGATGGGCGTTGAACGGAACTGAAAAGGTGGGGTGAGTGGCCTTTTTACTCCACACCCGTATTGATTGGTCCATTCCAGGCCGACCTTTGGGTCTTCTTCCTCACTTCCCGTTACTGTCCTTTGTCACCATCGTCTTTGTCACCGTTTCTCATTGTCCTATTATCTTTATACTGTCTCCTGTCTTTATCACAGCCTATCTTACTCTCTCTTATTGTGACATTGTTGTTGTCGTGTCCAATGAAGAGCCTCAGATGTCCATATGCATATCTATGACAGCAGTCGCAATATTCTCTATCATTGAGAAAATAAGGGAAAAGTAAAATCCTCTACAATATTTATAAAATAATAAATAAAACAGTTTACGAAGATGCCGTCAGCTTATGAAGAATATACTATAAAGTACAAGAAACCCATCCCCGGGAGCCATTTTATTTATTATTTTATAAAATTAGAAAAAATCTTGTTTACAATGAATAGCTTTCTTTGAATTTGAAATTTAAGCTTTTAGGTGAAAACAAGGAATTCAAACATACGAAAATAACCATGATTCAATCCGACAGCTTTTTTAGAAATCCTATCACTAAAGCTAAAAAAAAAATCCAGTTTTCAAACCAACACGATAAGCATAATCCAAAATCCAATATCAAGAATACAATGTCATGTACCCAGGTGAGATTCTTGCACAAAAATATAGGTTAGAAGGAATGAAAACCATAGAAATCTTTTAAATAAACACCAACGTCCCATGATTTATCATCATATTTCTCAGACTTGTCATCATTTTAACGTCAGAATCCAAAACACCTCCTATGAGCAACCTATCTGACCACCATTATGAAATCCAAAATGACCTGACATAAGCACCTCCATCAGAGACCAGGAGCATCCACAGCTTTATTCAATTACTCGTACTACATTCAACACGTGATTCCAATACACTATAGTCATCATCTTCTATTTAACACAGACGTTATAAGAAATTTTACCTATTTTTGACTCATATGTTTCTTTTTCTTCTTCTTTCTTATTTCCACTCAATAATATTAGGGTATCAAGTTGTGACTCTTGATGGTGTCTGTTTGACAACCATCATGACAGGGTGAGATAGAATGCGTCTGCCTTTGTCATTAAGACTGGGAGCACTACTCAGTGGCAGGCCGACTTAGCTCCAAAATAAATGGCCGCCTCTGACATGAGGAACAGACGCCATGTGCAGCCGCTCCTAACATGGAGTACAAACGCTGCTCAACCTGTATCCCTGGATTAGGAGCCCTTACAGGGTACTATCAGCCGGGCCAGCTGAACCCAGGTTTTTTAGTGAGCTTGTTACTGCTCCCCCTCCTCCTTTTTCAATCGGGGTTGGGACCGGCAAAGGCGAAGTTATGTTTCTTTTTGAAATAAAACAATTCTCTAATGGTCCTACTGCAATGATAAAATAATAGGAGGGCCTGACACATTAGTAGTGAATTTTAAATACCCTTTCCAAGAATCTAGCTTCAGTATCGTTATAAAAGGAAAAGAGCCAAATACAATATTACAGCGGTATGGTAGATTAAACTGGCGAAACCGCTGAGGGGTTCACTATTGATGAGCCAGGCACTACCATTATTTTATCATTGCAGTAAGGGCAATAGATAATTGACTTATTAAAAAAAACATACGCGTCAAAAATAGTTTAAAAATCTTTCAACAGATGGCGCGCTAATACATCGTATTAATACAGAAGTTACAAGCTCCAAGTACTGTAAAATTCCGAAATCCATTTTAGAAATCCCACAAAATGTGTTTAAAACTGTTACTCAAATCTGGAATTCACTCAACAGGGACATCCGTGTTCCATTTGCCATTGTTGAGTTCTAACGTGACCCTGGAGACCATAGATTCTTGCCTAAAAAATGGTTCCTTCATACATTCTATAATATCCGTGTGGATCTCATGGAATAAAGTCCGCCCTAGACTGACGAGGGCCATTAACCTGAAACCATGGTCTCTAGGTGGACGCTTCTCAGTTTGCCAAAGCTGGTGTTGTGGCTTTGTCACCGACCCGAGGCCGCTAGTTTGCGGCGACGGTCAATAGATGGCATCAGATTTTGACGTTCATTTTGACGGGAGAAGCGCCCTTTGCTTCTATTCTATAATATGTGAGCAAAGGTTACTCAGAAATTATTTGAAAAGACAAAATTAGAATTCGGGTAAAAAGTTTCTTTTTATTTAGGTTTTGCAAGCTTTAGTGCAAAATCTTTGCTCTTCAACGGGCAAATACTTTATGTAATGATGCACTAGCGCGCCATCTGTTATCAAAATTCGAAACTATTTTGAACGCGTAAGAATTTTTTTGAAATTAAACAATTTCTACTGCCCTTACTGCAATGGAAAAATTAATAGGAGGGCCTGGCTCATCAGTGGTGAACCCTCCCAGCGGTTATATAACAGCGGTGTGGTAGATTAAACTGGCGAAACCGCTGGGAGGGTTCACCACTGATGAGCCAGGCCCTCCCATTAATTTTTTTCCATAGCAGTAAGGGCAGTAGAAACTGTTTAATTTCAAAAAATAATCTTACGCGTTTAAAATAGTTTCGAAATACTTTATGTACAATATCTAAATGATATTTCTACATGCATCAGACTGTTTACAGCTAAAATAATAGATATTATAATTGATAAGGCACAATTTGGATTATAGATTATAAACACAAAGTAATAAGACCAAATCCGAATAAATAAATAGTGTGTGACGTTTCGGTAACAGCGTTGTTACCATCTTCAGACAAAAGTAGTTCGTTAATGTAAGTAAAAGTAGTTTGTTAAGTAGTTTTGTTAATTTTGTCTGAAGATGGTAACAACGCTGTTACCGAAACGTCACACACTATTTATTTATTTGGATTTGGTCTTATTACCTTGTGTTTATAATCTATAATGAGGTATGTAATAAATACACACAGGCAATAATAAAGATAACTTGTAAGGGATATTATTATATTGGGTTGGGAGGTCTGTTTTTAATGCTATTTATTTTTGATGATTTATTTTCAATTATCTTTGTATATAAAGTTCATTTAGCTATTGTACATGAAAGTATTTGCCCGTTTAAAAGCAGAAAATTTGCTCGGAAACTTGCAAAACCTAAATTAAAAGATAATGTTTACCCGATTTCTAACATTCTATATAATTAATAAAATATCAGAAGGCTGTTTGTTTAAAGTTCCGGTTCCAGCCGGTTCCAAAATCATTTTATTAGGTACCGCTCAACAAGAGCAACCTAGTTTATGATAATTGCAACAATGAATAATATGAAGGTTATTCATATATTAAACAAAAGGTTAACGCGGGATTCAATCCCGGTTTATGACTGTCGGGAATCGAGGGTGTTACCTACTTGTCCACCGACTTCTTTTGTTTAAAGTAGAATGCCATCGCTATGGGGACCATTATGTAATAGAATAAAAAGGTTGTTCAGGATAACCAAGAAAGGGTTAAATAATTCAACATTGATGCAGTTTTCAAACACTAAATTGCCTCCAATAGGTCAGAGTAATACATAAGACAATACCACCAGAAAATATGTCTAATGTGAGATTTAATCCCAAGTCGTGCTGTCGAAATTCGACTGTTCATACCACTCGTCTGCCGAATATTTCACATATCAGAAAAAAATCCATTTTAATACAAAGTAATAAATCGCCATCTATATATATCAAATGAAAACATGACGCGAATGTTTCTTTTTCACAAATAAATAAAAACTCTTTACTGTCCTTACTGGGATGACAAAATATATTGGGAGGGCTTAGATCATCAATGTTGAACCCTCCCAGCGGTTTCGCCAATATTTCTTCTCTCATCATAATTTTAAATCTACACTCGTGAACAAAACTTAAGTAAGTTGTACCTTTTAACATGTATATATCAGGATTCAGACAATAACTCTGAAAGATATTACAGTAACCTTTATTGAAGACACACGGGATAACCAAGTGTGAACAAAATTGTCTTCTGTCTCGTTTAAAAAATATTTTTGTCAATTATTGTATATATCTTCAAATTAAAGATACTTCGGCCAGTAAATCTTTTTTATTATCTCGACCTTTCTACAAAAATAATATGTCCTCGTCAGGAGCGAACAAAAATTAAAACATTTAGCAAAACGTTATAAATTATTCTTAATATCGTTAAAAAGAATAATTTTTAACAATTTGCTAATTTTTTTCATTTTTGTTCGCTCCTGACGAGGACAAAAGATTTTTGTCGAAACGTCGAGACAATAAAATATATTTACTGGTCGAAGTATCTTTAATTTGAAGAATTATGAATGCCGGCCAGGCAGCCATCTTTACGAGTGTATATATGTATGAAAATATGAATGTAAATAAAATAAATAAGAAAATATATTTGCTATATATTCACAATTTTATTGGAAAAAACGCCCACACGTCATGACTTAATAATAATTAAATAGAAAGCGGCAGGTATAAATAATTTTTTTCTAAATAAATAAAAAGAAAAATCCAGAGAAGTCCATTAAAATGTTAGAAAAATATATAAATTGAATTCGAATAAAATAGATAAATTGAATTAAATGTATATTTCTAAAATTTCTCTTTATATAAAAAATACATTTATAATGCCTATATATAAAAAACGAAAACAAGATTTACGTTTTAAAGATGAAGAAAATCTAATTCAAAAAGTCATCTATTTAGAGATTTCTTCGTTATTTAAATTAAATATAAAATATTTTTGAAAATGAATATATCTCAAATAATTAGGATAAAGTTATATTTCTTCCTTTTAGAATAATTTAAATCGAAAATATTCGGTTTTTAAAATGGAAAAATTACTATTTATATATATTTTCTATTCATGATAACATTGTGAAAAAGTTTTAAAATTACAAAATATTTTCTCACAATAAATTTCTTTTTATTACAAAACGCTAGCTTTCAAGTGATAATCGCTCTTCAACGGGCTTAATAAAACATCGACTATATCTTACAAGAAATATTTACAAAAACATACAGCGTGGATATTACATATCAATTTTAAAATTTCAATTGTAAATATCCACGCTGTATGTTTTTGTAAATATTTCTTGTAAGATATAGTCGATGTTTTATTAAGCCCGCTGAAGAGTGATTATCACTTGAAAGCTAGCGTTTTGTAATAAAAAGATACTCATTGTGAGAAAATATTTTGTAAATTAAATATACTTTATTCATTCGAAACTGTTATAGATGGGTATGATTCTTTTGAAAATTAAAACAATTTCTACTGCCCTTACTACGCTGGAAAAATGAATGGGAGGGTCTGGCTCATCAGTGTTGAACCCTCCAAGCGGTTTCGTCATTTAAATCTCCAGACCGCTTCACTATTGTATTAAATAGAATTATTGTATACCCTACACTTGCTGTTGAGTACAGGAAATTGGTGGTTTGAACTGTGGGATCTAAACTGTTGGTTTTCAATCGCTACTACCAGGGATAGAACCTCGCATTGGTCACCTTTTTACTAATTGAAAAAAAGCTTTAATATGACCCTCGATTCCTGATAAATTCCAACCCTACCGGCGAATGCAAGTAACCAAACGGGACTCTGGCACATTTGTAAGCGCAAAAAAAAGTCGAACTTATTTATTACCAGTCGCAAATAAGACACGCTATATCCGATCTGGAAGATTACGCGTGAACCCTTTTACAATAATTCATATTGTAGTAGAGTAGGTAACAGAATCACCTAAAGTCGAACTGCTTTTCACATGTGTATACATGGTGTGCACTTACAGTAAAAGAATTTGCTAACTAGTACCCACCATGATTATCATGAACTGTATCCTGTGAACTAGGGAAAATAATAATTTAAAATATATCAATAAGTAATTCAAAATAGCTTTTTATTCTGTGAAATAATTCTAAAAGAATTCTCACACAAAATCACACAAAAAATTAATAGAATATAAAATAAGCCTTGAAAGATAATTCTTTTTTCATCATTCTCCTGAACACCAAACTTATAAAAATAAAATGTGATTTCAGGCGATCAGATTACATAACTTTTTTTTTATCGTCTGCGACATTCCCATCCATTTTCTATGAGGTGAATAAAAATATTTGACTGCAGACCGCTTTAGGGATTAGGTTTTAAAATGTCAAATTCCATAGTTTTTAACTTTAGGAGAATTCGCCTCAATATCTCTGTCTATATTTTAGACAGTTATTATATTTGTGGTAGAAATTTAAATATATTCTGAAAAAGATATTATTCATATATCATAAAATTATTCATAGTATAATATTTGTTTATGAGAAATTATTTAAACATTAAAAAAAATGTATATATAAATATGTTTATAAGAATAAATGATTAGGAAATAATTGTTTTATTCTAATATATATATTTTGTATAGGAATAATAATATTTAATTTTCATTCACTTAATTAAAAACAACTAAAGAATTCGCTTGTACTTTCTCATGAACAAAATTTAGGATGTAGAAAGTTTTTGATGTCGCAGGTTCTCTTTTTTTATTAAAGAAGACAGAGGCTGTTCAAACTTGGTTATCTCATGTGTCTTCAATAAAGGTCACTGTAATAACTTTCAGAGTTATTGTCTGAATCCCGATATACATGTTAATAGATATCAAATTCCTTTAGTTTTGTCTATGAGTGTATTTTAAGTGAAATGTTATATATTTACAAAAACAAAACAGTCTTCTACCATACTGCGATAGAATACCTATTGTAAGAGTTGCTTCACAGAAAGTTGTACCTTATATTTTGTAAAATAAAATTTGGCGATGATTAGTTACAATAATTATATATAGATGGCACTATTTGTCTTTATATATTTAATACTTCTGAAATTGTATTTTTATATATCAAAAAAATTAGAGAATGGATTTAAAACATATCTGCAAGGGGGGGGGGGAGGTGCTTTTCAAAGAATTGGTCGAAATTGATTTGAAATCTAATAAAATATATCAATTAAAAACGACTATACACAGTATATATGTGTATGTGTGTATATGTGTGTATATATGTATGATTTTAAAATATATATGTAAATATTTTTCAAAGAATTGGCCGAAATTGATTTAAGTCAATTAAAACAAATCGATTAGAAAATTAATATGCATTTACATATGTATTGAAATCAAAATCCTAAAATATATATTTATAGAAATAAAGAATAATTGTTCTGAGCGAGAGAGATTGAAACTTCTTTATTCCAATGTTTATATAAGGTTAAATATATAAAATTGAATAAATAGGACTAAATATGGATAAATATATATAAATAAATGTGAATTATAAATTCGATATAGATTGAAAATTTGCTCTATTTTGAAAATAGAGCAATCCATAAATAAATCTATAATTAAAAAGGCATATATTGGATCAAAATATCATTTATTTTACCAATATTTCAGTTGGCTGAATGACAACCTTTATCAAGGTGTTATAACATATTTAATATGTGTCAACAACAAACTCAGCGCCACATAACGTCAACAGAATTGAGTTTTGAAAATATTTTGTTATATTCAATGTGGGGAGGAAAAAAATTGATATATATATAATTTGATATATATTTCTCCCCTGAAAAACTTTTAATACCTTGATAAAGGTTGGCCTTCAGCCAACTGAAATATTGGTAAAATAAATGATATTTTGATCCAATATATGTCTTTTTAATTAAAAATGCATATATACATATATATATATGAGAGAAAGAGAGCGACGCTTCTATGTTATTTTCGAAGTGTCCATGTGTGGGGAAATATGTAAAATAGATTCAGAGATAGCGAGAAGTAAACAGAGAAGCTGTGATCCCCCATTGAAGCTATCAACAACGGCTGATCGAGGTGGATGGCCCTCAGTTGATGGGTGCACTGCCCTGTCGTAAAAGTAGATCTTCTAATCGAATCAACCTCTTCACCATGTATTCTTGCGCCACATCGCTTTCGAAAGGTTTATTGGCTGCCGAATCGGTTCTTTATAGTCCTTTCTTTCCACATCTCTCTCCATTTCCATACGGTAAACGTTAAACGTTTCAAATTGGAATTTTATTTCAGGGCTATCGTTTCGCTTTTGGATACACCTCCTTCTCAACGTAAAAACTAAAAGAATTAACATATTGAAATGAATAAAAGAGCAGATGTGTGCCTTGGGTAAAAATATCGTCACAGAATAATGATTGTGAACACTCTGTTGTTATTTTATCAACTAAAATATTTGGTTACGTCACTTACCATTCTTGTATCTCTTGTAAAGTTTATTATCACGTTTTGAATTCTTTATGAAATGATCAAAAATATTAAACCATATTGAAATATATTGTCACAAAGTACTTTAATTCAACTATTTTGTAGATATTTAAATGTTCTAACTAGTTTTCTATTAATTATTTTTCTTTTTGTTTGGATCTATGTAAATATTTGACGTCAATTGTTGCGCCTTCTACTATGTAAATATTTGAGAATTAGTTTTTATTATTAGGCTGACTGTCTAGAGTAAGATAGGATAAAGCATATAGTTGTTGTCTCGGTCTTTTCTATTTGACAGTGTGTTGAATAAAACTTACTTTTGAGTTTGCTTCGTGATTCCGTGGCTTACCAGCGATAGAATTAAAGAAAAGATCGCAACAATATTTATATTTCCTATAATCACATTATATATTTACACGTCGTATTACCAAATTTATCTACTTCGAGATACCCGCCTTTTAAGTCAAACACTAAATTATGAAAACTATGATATGTTAGCCCAGACACACGCGAACGAAAACTCCAAGAATAATTAAACCTAAAAATATGCCGATATAATAAAAAAATCGATATTTAGTTCCAGGCAGCTAAAATTGACCATTACAGAATTTGGAGATTACAAGGTCAGTTCCTTATAACGTAAAGAAACAAAACTGTCTCTGTTTATAGCTTTCCAGACTCAGGGAATAATCAAGAGTACGCAAATATATATATTTTTAAAAAGTACAAATATGCTATTGTACTGAGATTAAGTGGTTAATTATGAAAAAGGCATCTCCTTATCGTGCAACTGAAAGTGATATTGTACTGGGTCAGGTGTTGATATTAAAAATAAAGAAGGTATCTCCTGACCACGAGCACATGTGCCTTTTAGATGGCAGAGCGCCATCTAGTGGAGCAAAAAAATAACCTAAACGTTTATTTAGCTTGCTCCGTGATATTTGGCCAACTCAATTTCTTGATAAATCAAGAAAAGTCATGATGGCAGAGCGCCATCTAAAATATATAATAAGAACTGTAAAAAAATATTAAGTATACGTATTTTAAAAGAAAAAGTAGCGTTAAAATATAAGTTTATTTATATCTTTTGAAACAATATGTATTAAAAAATACCGTTTTTATTTCGGCTCTCTAATAATAAAATAACCATTATATGACTAACTTCATTAAAATACAAAGGCAACAAAATTCGTATTCATATATATATATATATATACTGATTATTTATATTACACTCATATAGACAAAACTTTAGAAAGTTTTTACTCTAAGCATGTATATCATATATAACTTGGAAAGATATTGCAATGACCTTTTTTGAAGACACACGAGATAACCAAGTGTGAACAAAATACAAATAAAAAAAAAACAGACGACTCGTGCATCAAAGACCTTCCACTTCCTTAAGTTTTGTCCTATGAATGTAAATAAAGGAATAATGAAAAATGATTAAAAATAAAATTATATAAATAATAAATAAAAAACATATTCGAATTAAGAAATTAAAGTTAAAATATTCTAAATTATTTTCTAACTCAAATTCGATAAACACTGTTTTGAAAATTCTACGTATCTATTTAAACATTTTGGGATAAATTATGGACGAGGACCTATCTAAAAACTTCCTTTTTGTTTCGAATTTTGTTGCCTTTGTATTTTAATGAAGTTGTTCACATAATGGGTTATTTTATTATTAGAGAGCCCAAATAAAAACGGTATTTTTTAATACATATTGTTTCAAAAGATATAAATGAACTTATATATTAACGCTACTTTTTCTATTAAAATACGTATACTTAATATATTTTTTACAGTTCTTATTCTATAATGAACAAATATAATTATGTATATTTTAAAAGAGTGAAAGCTTTTAAATATATTTTTTAAAAAGGCATATCCTTTTAGTTGCACGATCACACACACAGTAAATGCCTTTTTCTTAATTTATCTACCTGATCCCAGTACAATTTTATCTTTGTACTATTTTTCACATTGATTGGCGTTATCACGCCCTTCCTGCCTATATACTACTAGCCGAATGACCCGGGCAACGCCCGTGTTTTACCCGATTGAATGTTTTTATTCAAATACTATTTGTTACAATTATAATTTGGCGCCTTAAATAAATGCCTATATTAGTTAATAACTATAGCCTATGTGCTTTATCTGTCTCTGTACTGTTGGCTTCCGTAGGCGTCTCTTACTGGGAAAAAGAAAGAGAGGATTCCATTTGGTTATTAACTAATATATGCATTTATTTAAGGAGCGACCCGCTTCAACACAATAGTTACAAAAACGAAAAAGCGAGTGGGGGGCAAAGGTGGCGTGTTCGTAGCCAACCAATAGGAGGGCGCCATTCCAAAAAAAAAAAAAAGCAAACGGTGACAGAGATGACTGATTAAGAATGACGCTCGTAACTGTATATAGAATGTTTTAAATGTTTTTTTTTCAGGATGCCGCAAAGACCAGTTTTTTTTTTGGTCGTTGAGATACAGCTTGCACCATACTGACGAGGGCCAACAGCCCGAAACGCGTACGTGGTTAGCTTTTCTTGTTTAATCTAGATAGGGTATTCAGCTATTCTGTAATAAAAAAATCAACGATTAATTGATACTTATTCTGATTGTTGGCGCAAGCCATCAACAACTTTCAGTTGAACTATCAAGAGATGCCTTTTTTTTCTTATTTGACCACCTAATCCAAATACAATTTCAATTTTGTAAAATTTTGCATAAAGGTGGTGAGTCAATAACGATATTTGCATGATGAATGCATTATAATAGTTATTTAAAAATAAAACTTATCGTAAAAAAAATAAATAATTTTTTTATCTAATACTGTATAACACTATTTGCGGGATAATTTTGTAATCAATTCAGATTCAAAAATATAATAAAAAAACATTATTTTTCATTTTATAAAATAAATAAAGCTTCCAGGGTTAAGTTTCTTGTTCAAATTTTATTTTAAAGCTTTCGGACTTGTTGGTCCTTCAATAGGAGTATCACGTTAATAAATTGAAGTGTTGAAGGACTGATAAGTCCGAAAGAATGAAAATAAAAAGTTGAACAAGAAACTTAACCCTGTGGAAGCTTTTATTTATTTTATAATATTATAAATCAGGGAAGAATCTCGTTTATTTCTAATCAAGAGTTAAATGATGAATATTTTTTATAATAATAATAATTTTATTTAAAAATAAACTTTATGTAAGATAAATTCTCTTTAACAACAATTAAAAAAAAGTACTTTTTAAATCATAACCAGTCAAAAACTGTTTATACTATTAGAAAAAGTGTGTGGGTTTGTTAGTTAACTGTTTACTTTGACAGCGTTCAAGTTAAAAAAACAACATAGAATGATTGATCGCTTTATCTTTAAAGAAATACACATTTTTGAGAATTAGTTGAATAATAAATAGTTAAAACACAAACAGTTTTTTAAAACTGTTGACTTATACTCTTTGGAAATAATAAATTGAGAATCGTTTGAATTTATTCAGTGAAAGAAAAAACAGAAGTCACAATAATTTATATATATGTAGTTTTAGAAAATAATGATATTTTTGTTGATAACTTTGTTTTTCTTATAATATCTTTCCGATTATATTTATATGGAGAAGAAAAGGAAAAGAAAATTTGGAGGTCATTAAATCAGATATATGTTGAACCAGTTCAACTGATAAAAATATTGTAACAAAGTATTTATTAATTTTTATGTTTATATTTTGCGACTCTGTAAATTTCCCTCGTGGCTTATCTTTTGTTTACCATTCATAGTTTGTCCTTGCCTGAAATAAATTGTTGTCTACTCCTGAAACTTTTGTCTTCCCTAATTTTCCACGTGGCAATATCATCAGAATAAAAAACATAGCTATAGAACTATATGACTATCATAAAGTGGGGAAAATCACACACAAATTTAAAGTAATAAAATGTATATATAAAACAGCTTTCATATTATACCCTTAATTATGTAAATATTTGGTTTCATTTTTATTTTTTGTATGACGAATATTTACAAGGCAAAATTCCTTAATAAAAGTTTCATTAAGAAAAAGTCATCTCCTTATCGTGAAAAAGAAATTTGCTGATGGCTTGCGCCATCTATCGGAATAAATATAAATTATTCGTTGATTTGAAATTATTCCAGAATTGGCCAAATATGGCCTTGATTAATCAAGAATGGGTAATAGTCGATATTTATTACGACAGATGGCGCGAACCATCAGCAACTTCCAGTTACACGATAAGAAGATGCCTTTTTTATTAATTTATCCACCTTATCCCAGTACAATTTCACTTTTGTACTGTTCTTTCACAAAGCTTTTATTGTTTTTATGAAATTCAATATGATTTTCTCTATTCTGTTGAATTGTTGTCCCAATATGTAAATATAGTTGCTAATATGTAAATATTTGTTGCTAATATGTAAATATAGTTGCTAATATGTAAATAGTTATTGCTAATATGTAAATATAGTTGCTAATATGTAAATATTTGTTGCTAATATGTAAATGTAGCTGCTAATATGTAAATATTTGTTGCTAATATGTAAATATTTGTTGCTAATATGTAAATGTAGTTGCTAATATGTAAATATTTGTTGCTGATATGTAAATATTTGTTGCTAATATGTAAATATTCGTTGCTAATATGTGAATATTTGTTGCTAATATGTAAATATAGTTGATAATATGTAAATATAGTTGCTAATATGTAAATATAGTTGCTAATATGTAAATATAGTTGCTAATATGTAAATATAGTTGCTAATATGTAAATATTTGTTGCTAATATGTAAATAAATCAATTCCATTGATTACTTCAATATATAAACAACGCGGTATCTAATTAATAACTAATAGAGAGTAGTTAATTGACTAGTGATAATTACCTTTAGGTTTGTCTTCTTTAACTTGTGATTTTGAAGATTGTCGCGTTGTCACCTACTGGACACCACACAAATTCCTGATAAATAATTTTCTATTTAGGTAATAAACATATTTGACATTTCAAAAATTGTTTATAACACACAAAGAATGTAATATATTTTCTCCCTCTTTCAATATCATTAATATATAAAATATGTAAATAATAATATGTATATAAAAATAGTATTTATCATTAATTTATTATCGTGATAATCCTGTTGAAGGACTGACAAGTCCGAAAGATTGAAAATAAAAGGTTGTACAAGAAACTTAGCCCTGGAAGCTTTATTTATTTTATAACATTTGACATATATAATGAATTATAAGGGACATAAGCTCTGAGGACAGTAGAAATACATATAATTATTCACATCTTGGTTATAATTTATATAATTTCTTCCTCCCCATTGAATATAAGAAAATAAATTTGTAAACTTAATTCTATTAACGTTATGTGGCGCTGAGTTTGTTGTTGACACAAAAATTTGTTGTTATACTTTGAAAAAGGTTGGCGTTCAGCCAACTGAAATATTGGTAAATAAATTATATTTTGATCCAATATAGGCTTTTTTAATTGAACATATAATTTTATGCAATGCTTCGAACATTTCTCTTTCGGAAATAGCAAATAAATTCTTTTTTTTTACATTAAATTAACTTGATGCATTAGCGCGCCATATGTTATGAACTGTTGTTCATAGTTGATTTAAAATACCTTTCAAAGAGGTTCTGTATCAGTATAAAACAAAACAGTCTAATGCAATATTACAACGGTATGGTAGATTAAACAGGCGAAACCACCGGGAGCTTTCACCAATAATGAGCCAGGCCCTCTCATTATTTTAACATTACAGTAAGGAAATGACTTATTTACAAAAAATTCCTTATATACAAAGAAAGGACTTATTTACACAAGGAAATGACTTATTTACAAGAAAATGACCTTTTTACAAAAAAAGGACTTATTTACAATATGATGAACACTTCACAAAGAAAGGACTTATATAAAATAAAAAATTTTTATTCACAAAGAAAGAACGCATTTACAAGAAAATTCCTTCTTTAAAGGAAATGACTTATTTACAAGAAAATGTATTCTTTACAAAAAAAGGAATTATTTACAAGAAAATTACCTTTTTTTACAAAGAAATGACTTATTTACAAGAAAATGACCTATTCACAAGGAAAGAGGAGTCTCTATAGGGAGACCCCGTGACAACAAATCCTCATGACACAAATAGAAGAAAAGGTCAGAAAGAGACATTAAGGTCATCCTGTCGCGGATGGAATCCCCAGCAGGAAGACGTCAGATCTATGTTAGAAGTTTGCTAGGAGATCTTGTATCTAAAATATTGTGCATTGACATCATTTTCGAAATATTAAACAATACTCACCCTATATATGTTATATTAAAAAATTATTTTATTTAAAATTATATTTCATAGATTCAAATACTCTGTTAAATCGACCGCCAGAGGTCAGGCTTCCCCTATAAAACCTCATTGTTGTTGTTTCCCAATGGCCGGCTCAAAACCTTTGTACATTATGTAAATAATCTTTTGTTTTCCTTGTTCTACTCACCTTAAGCCAGACAGTACTTTTATCAAATTATGTTTTTATATATCCCATAAGCTCAATTAAAGCTATTTCTAATCTTCATTATTTTAACTATTTTTATTTTCAAGATTTTAACCACGACTGCATTACCATAGCATAATTATCAAGATAAACAAAATCAACAGAAATCTCTTTTTTAATAACATATATACACTGGTGTCCAAAAAATAGGGAACTTAACCAATATTGAAATTTCTCAAAAGCTAATTTATTAACAAATATAAAATTTAGTATACAAATAGTTTATACTATGGAGAATTTGACTAGCTATATGAAAATAAAAAAAAATATTTGAAATTATGAAATATGCAAATTATTACCAACATACCCAAAGCTAAGGTTCCAGATCTTAAATAAATAAGATATCAATAGGGAGTATGATCACCTCTAACAGCTATCAAAGTCTCACAGCGAGCCCTCATACTGTTTACCAGGCTTTGGAGGAGGTCCAGGGGTAGTAAACCCCACTCCACCAATAGAGCAGTTCTTAGCTCAACGAGGGTTCTGGGAGAGGGGTGACGAGCTCCAATACGCCTCCCTAAAGCATCCCACACATGCTCTATTGGATTCAGGTCCGGAGATCTGGCTGGCCAATCCATCCTTCGAATATTCTCACTCTGGAGATATTCATTGACTAGCCTAGCCCTATTCGGACAAGCATTATCGTCCATAAAAATTAAATTGTGACCAATTTGATCTCTATAAGGTCTTAGATAGGGCTCAAGGATCTCGTCCCTGTACCTTTGGGCAGTTAAAGTGCCCCCAGAAAAAATGTGGAGGGGTGTGCGTCTGCTAGAACTGATGCCAGCCCAGACTAAGAGACTGCCCCCTCTAAAACTGTCTATTTCCCTGATGTTACTGGGATGATAGCGGGTTCCAGGCTCCCTCCAGATGAAAACTCGTCGAGAATCTGTGTTTAAACTAAATATTGACTCGTCACTGAAGAGAACATTGGCCCACTGATCATGAGTCCAGGCGTGATGTTCCTAGCACCAATTCAAGCGGGCTCTCCTGTGAGCAGAGGTTAAAGGGATACAGACCATTGGTCGTCTTGCATAAAGAGCACCTTCGTGAAGCCTTCGGTAAACAGTTTGTCTTGAAATTCTCGTTCCAGTAGCACTTGAGAGTTCATTAGAGAGTTGAATAGCTGTCATCTCCCTATGGCGCTTGGCAGTTACGACCAGATAACGGTCTTCAGAGGTAGCT
This sequence comes from Cordylochernes scorpioides, assembly GCA_030710605.1. Taxonomy (NCBI): domain Eukaryota; kingdom Metazoa; phylum Arthropoda; class Arachnida; order Pseudoscorpiones; family Chernetidae; genus Cordylochernes; species Cordylochernes scorpioides. Next base: position 8,642,192 of record CP092881.1, on the reverse strand, counting down.
GTTTTTCTTTTTCTACCAGAACCTTCTTTTCTTTTGATGGTTCCTGTCTCAATGAACTGTTTCCATATTTTGCTGACCACAGATTTATTCACATTTAGCCATTTTGCTACTTCAACTTGTGATTGCCCTGCCTCCATTCTTCCAACAGCTCTCCATTTTATATCATCTGCTAAAATTTTTCGTAAACTCATAATTAACTAAGGATTAAATAAAATTATAATTGGACAATTCTTAGATGGGGTAAACGACACGTCAAATAGCACATTTATAAAGACAAGCAAAAATTTGCATATTTTCAATTTTACCGAATCGAATGGTTGCGATAAATAAATTCTACGACTTAAAATACCTAATTAAATTACTTTTTAGCTTTTAGAGTTGTATATTTAAAAAAATATCATTAAAAAACAAAAGTTTCTTATTTTTTGGACACCAGTGTATATAACATTAATTATTATTTTAGAAGAGACAAATTTATGTAAACACTAAACTGAAGCAGGAAAAAATATAGAGAAGGCCTGGATCATCAGTGGTGAACCCTCACAGCAGTTTCGCCAATTGGATCTACCAGCCACCTATTAGATACTCAGATATTTGAACTATTTTTGACGCATAGGATCATTTCAAATAAAACGATAAAAATATTTTTATACTTCCCCATGTGCAATGAAAAAAATAATGGGAGAGGGCCTGGCTCATCAGTGGTTAATATTTATATATTTAGGTTGGAGGTTACCAACGTAATAATGACAAGCTAAATTGATCGAAACCAACATACACCATATTTACATAAGTGAAGCTAAAAATAACTAATGAAATAAGCAGAGTAGGATATATGTGAATTTAATAATCTGTGAAAAATACAAATTATTTAAATATATATTGAAATATCCCCCCTATAGAACACACTTTTTATATAATTAGATAAATATATATTTCAAATAAAAACACACATTTATAATGATAAAAATGTTGCATATGTAAAGACATATGTAAAGACAAGTTGCATAGACATATATATATATATAAACTATTCTATCGAATTCTTCTACTATGTGTGTGTAATGATATATATATTTATAGAAAAGGAATTTTACAATAAAAATTCCAATAAAAAACCGACTTTTATATAATAATTCCTCCAATACCATTCATTTATCCGACAAGTTGGGAAATTCATGAAAATTTAATGACCTTTCCTTCGCCTGATAAAACCACCAAAGTTTTTTAATTTTCTTTGGAATTCACCAAACACATGTCAACCATAAAACCCCATGGTTTTTAATTCCCTCTTTTGGTAGGAAATAGCTCAAATATTCTCTGAGAAAAAATCAATTTTCGAAATGGAAAAATTCTTTATCAGTGACCTTGACGAAGTCCTTTTCCGGAATATTTCCTTTTTAATCCTGGAGATATAAAATATTTTTTGAAGAAATTTTCTCCGCTTTTCGATATAAATAAATAAAAAAACTGAAATTTTTGAAGATTATAAAAGTTTTAAACTTGCCTTTTATATATATATATTTCCGTAGGTAAAATTTAAACTTTATTTTCGATATCGCTTTATAACTGAGAAATATATATTAAATGTAGCACACACACAAATAGAAAGTTTTAAAATAAGTTTGAAGATTTATTTCGAAAATAACTTCCACATATATGAAATTTATTCACTCAGTGAGATTTTTGTAAAACAATAATTGTTACTTTCACGCATGAAATATATTCTACACAATTTTATATAGTGATCGAATATAGATATACAATTTGTATATCAATACACTCATGAACAAAACTTAAAGAAGTGAAAAGTCTTTTTATATCTCTGGTCATTTGTTTTGTAAAGAAATAAAGACAATTTTGTTCACACTTGGTTGTCTCGTGTATCTTCAATAAAGGTCACTGTGTATAAAATATCTTACAGAGTTATTGTCTGAATCCCGATATACATGCTGAAAGGTACAACTTTCTTAAGTTTTGTCCATGAGGGTATGTTATCTCGTGTGTCTTCAATAAAGGTCACTGTAATATCGTTCAGAGTTATTGTCTGAATTCCGATATACACGCTAGAAGGTACAACTTCCTTAAGGTTTGTCCATGAGTATTTTAATCTCTAACAACAGTAATCTTAATAAAAACCATTAATTTTAACAACATCTTAGTAGTCCATTGAAAGTTATTTACTATTATTAGCTCTAGTGTACATGCGTGTGGTACAGGTCATGATAATCATGGTGGATAGCTAGCGCCTTCCTTTACTGCATGTGTGCCACATTTCTACACATGTAGAGATGTAGGGCTCAAAAGTCAAACTTCTGTTTACATATGTAGAGGGCAGTTCGATATTTGAACTTTGAAGTGCGCCAGAGCACTGTTTAATAACTTGTACTCACTGGTTGGGTTGGAATTTGCATAAATCGGTGGTCGTTAAAACAATTTCTTTAGAAAAGAAGTACCCAATGTGGGATTCAAAACCGGGTCGTCACAGTTGAAAATGGATCATTTCTAGCATTAATCCATCAATACAGTAATCAAGGTTAACTAAACTAATATACATATCACACTAATATGTAAAAAAGTTGTGTACCAGGGATTATAAAGACGTAATAAAAAAGATCGAAATTTATTATATCAATACATTTTTAGTTTTCATTTTCTTTAAAAGTCGCATTTTTGTGTCCTCTTTTATAGTTTTTTCTACTATATAAACCTATAAACAAAATATATTTACCTCTTTATATAAAAGGTTCATAAAAAAGGTATATTTTTTATATCCAAAATATTTATACGATGGTAGATTAAACTGGCGAAACCGCTGGAAGTTTTCACCACTGATGAACCAGGCCCTCCCATTATTTTATCATTGCAGAAAGGACAGTAGAACATTGATTTATTTATAAAAGAAAATGAATCATACGCGTCAAAAATTGTTCATATTTTTTTACACCCGAAATATGTTCAACAAACGGAAACTATTTATAGTCAGCTTTAAAAAAAGATCAATTTCGCAGTAAAATGGCACACGTGGAATTTTTTTGTCGATGCTTCTTTTGAAAAAAAATCGATTTCAATGGGGCGTATCAAAAGGACTAAATGAGGTCCATTTAATCCTCACCCAAGTAGATATTCAAACTAATTCAAATTCACCCAGTTTTCTCTCTAAACCCCGCTGTGTTAGAGGAATCTTAATGAATTATTCTTTTAAATGGAGGTCTTTACAAACATCCAGGCTGATAAAAACACGGAACAACCTCTGTGGAATTTTCCCATTATTTGGTTTAGCTAACTGAATTAACACCATTCTCTTCTGTAGGGAACTTCGATGAATATATTCCAGACTCTTTTTCTTTATTGAAATAAGAAGATTTTATCGCTAATTTAGGACGAATTTTGTGTACTTTTGTAACAATTACTGGCAATGTGTTTTTTTTTAAACGATAATATCAAATATTATCTCTACACACCTTACTGCAATGATAAAGGTTATTGAATTAGGGGGCTTGGCTCATCAATGGTAAAACCTTTCAGCGGTTTCGCCAAATTTTATCTCCAGATACCTCTACTATTGTATTGGATTCGTTTTGTTATATACCCTGTATTTTCTATGGAAGGCAGCTTAGGGGTGTTTAGCGAACCTATGGACATAAGCTTATAGGAGGTCTGTAGAGGTACATTAAAGATAATATTTGATGATATTATTAAAAAATAAACACACATTGAAAGTAAATTTATTTGTTACAATTTTATCGATAGATGGCAATTTAAATTTACATATATGCTTTTATTTTTATCGTTAGAACTTGTCAAGTAGAAAATTAGGAGAAATAAACTTCAGGATGACACAGCGATTTATTTAAGAATAAATAAAAATTTATAAAATACAAGAGAAGCAATAAGGGAAGTTTTCAGAGTAGCAGAATATAAATACCAAATTTGATAATCTGTTAATAAATAATTGTCAGGATGTCAAAAACAAAATTGTCTCCATGTGATCGACAAAAAATCTGTAAATTACGTCTATTATGCAATATATTAATAAAGAGGGAACAAATTCCTCGAAATATCTTTTATAAAAACATATTTTTCTTTCACAGATCCAGGAGTACGTCTTTTTTATATAAACATATTCAATGGATTACCTTTTAACTCAAGCTATATGAAAAATAGGTTGATAAATGTTGTAGAGTACTTATCAACATATTAGATAACTATGCAAATATATTAGTTGAGAAGAGTCTATATATGTCGAGATATGCAAATAAGGATTCCTATTAAAACCGACGATGACTTGAGGAGGAGAGAAACCAGTAGGAAGTGATCCAATTAAAGTGTTTGTATAATGGAGCGGATGGCCCGAGGCGATCAGTGGCTGGGACATAATGGAACTACATTGATCTGTTCCATTTGCATATTTACAAGTCCACAGAAAAGTCTAAATAATGTCGTTCACAAAGTACCATACACAACATTTTATTTTAAATAATAATAATAGAATTCCTAGGGTATATTTAGATAATATCACTGTTCGGATTAACAACACGCAACTTTAATTAAGGCTTAAAAAGAGTGAGATTTCGAGGGAATAAAGGGATCTTTTTCAAATGTTTTAATCGCTAAAATAAGACAAAAAGGGTTATTCGAAGATATGTTTTTCTTTCAAATGTCTTCTCATCTTTCAACGTTTAGTAAAGTTACGCCTCCATAAGTGAGTGTTTTCCCAACGAATATTGCTTTAACAAATGTTCATTATTATTATATTATTTTATTATATTATATGTAGAAATTTATAAAAATAAATGTAAACACCACATTTAACAAGAACCCTAATTTAATAATCATTCAATTGAATATAAAGATAATTCAGGGAACTCTGAAATGTGGCTGAATAACGGGGTAATGGCTCCTCCCATTCCATGGTGGACAAGTCACTACTACCACCATCATAAAGATAATTTAGAATTTAAAAATTAAATGCATCTATACACAGTGGACGATACTATATTCCAGAATGGTTGAATACAACTGAGGATGTATTATGAAATTTTAATGGCTTTTTTATCAAAAATTGGCGCGGTTGAAGACTCTAGCTGTCATTATGGCAACGAATTCCAGGACTCAAGACACTACTGCTGGAATGCCCACTCTTCTTCACCGCTAGACAACAGAGAATGTTGTAGAACTATATCAATTTATAAATAGCAGAGAGAATTATCATAGGTTCAACTATTTTTGTAAATATATTTATGATTATCTTTCAAACCTGAAATGTTCAGGTTCCTAAATATATATTATTGTTTTTCTTTTTATTTCGATTACTTTTTATTGTATAATATGTTTATAACTGTTTCTGTTTTTAAAAATGTAAATAGACGCAATTATCCCTAGCCGGGATATAGCGTTTTGTGTGTTGAAATAAATAAATAAATAAATAATGTATTATGTTTATAAGTCGCTGTGTGGGTTTTCACACGTCGGGAATGGAGAGAAAGAATCAAGATTTCCGATACCTTAACGATTAGAACCAATCAATACAAGATCAATAATCCACGGAGAACTTATCAACTAAACATAAAACTAATATTTAGTTAATTGATTAGTCTAGTTTTGCCAATTGATTTATTGAAGTCTGTCCTAACGATTTTTACTCTTACGACTCAATAAAAAAAAAAAAAAAACTTGACATAAGGTTTATAGAATTCTATTTCTTTATTTCTATGTGTTTGTGTGTTATTATATTGATTTGATAACATGTTTATATTATTTGTCATTTTTTATATCGATTTATATGGAGTATATTCAATTTTAGATATGTTAAAGTATTGATTATTGTGTTCATATAGCTGATTATATAATTTGAGTTAAAAAGGCGATCTATTAAATAAGTTCATATAAAAAATAGACGTGCTTGGATCTGTAAAAAAACAAAACAATTTTTTTTCTCAAAATATTCCGAAGGTTTGCTCATTCTTTATCAATTTATTGCACATTAAACTTAATTTACAAATTCTTGCAGATTACAGATCCAAGTACGCCTTTTTACTCTTAAAATCCTGATTATATATATGCTTAGATATTAACTCTAACCTTTTTTATTATTCATTTTTAAACGTTTCAGTGACCTTTTGCCAACTTTTTCAAGAGAATTTTATTTTTATAATTTATACTCATATGTGTATGAACAAATCTTAAGGAAGTATATTCTTTGATATTGCCGGTCGTCTGTTTGTTCTTTTAAGGGGACAGAGGCAATTTTGTTCATACTTGGTTATCCAGGGCTATGTTTCTTGTACAACCTTTTATTTTCAAGCTTTCGGACTTGTCTGTTCTACAACAGGATTATCTCTTTAACAAATTAATAATAAATACTATTTATATATATATACATTATTATTTTATAAAGAAAATAAAGTCTCCAGGGCTTCAAGTTTCTTGCTCAAACTTTTTATTCTCTAGCTTTCGGACCTGTCAGTCCTTCCACAGGAGTATCACGATAACATTATTATTTACATATTTACATGATTTTATAAATGTTTATAAATGAATAAAACAAAGCTTCGAGGGATGCGTATCTTTTATTAGAACGAATATAATACTAGCTTTCGGGCACATACGCCCTTCTACAGGCGTATGTGCCCGAAAGCTAGTATTATATTCGTTCTAATAAAAGATACGCAGCCCTCGAAGCTTTGTTTTATTCATTTATAAATCGTACAGGGTTTATCAATCGATATAAATGTTTGTTTGATTTATAACGTCAATTTATGTAGAACATTTTTGATACGTAGTTTGTATCAATGATAAGAGGTTTGTGATTACACACAGAAGATGAACTAAGGGGTTAATCATTATTAAATGTATCTCTACAATAGCAGATGTGCTTCTCATTTGATGATTTAAACTTCTATCTAATCACTTGATATCTCATTCTGAAATACACTCATAGACAAAACTTAATGAATACTTTGTTACAATATATTTTTTAAAAAAACGCTCTCTTCAACGGAAAAAATACTATTAAATTAAAAAATTGTTAAAATAATATTTTGATATTTTAATAAAATATACACTATATAAATTATCACTTATATAAAACATTTAAAAATGCATTCAATTACAACACTGAAGTAGGGTTTTAGAGCTTTTTAATTTAGTGATATGTAATAATAATAATAATAAAAGAGAGTTATTATTCTTTTTTTACGACTTTTAAACTTTCTCAGTTATGTGGGGGGGTTTTAACAGCACAGGTCTAATGGTCTTCGCTTCAACACCTTTTGATAGAGGCTTTCCTTTATGTCTGCACAATTAGGTGGAGATATAGAGTGGCCGAATGCCCCTTTTTATTTTATTACTCTATGATACGAGAATAATTGTGCTTGAATTTAAACGTTAGAATAGATTTTTTTATCAACATTTTTTATTCCTTTATTTTCTAAGAATTTATGAAATTATTTAATTCTGTGTGTTAAATAAAATATTTGTTTAATATGAATAGAAATATGATTTTGTGAATATTTAAAAAAAAATAATTTTGTGAATATAACAAATTTGAATATTTTTCTGTGAGAAGAAAATATAAATGTGACCTATAAAGAGTAAGTGTTTTTTTGACTCGTGCTTTAGATGTTGTACAAAATTTGAAATACCGCGTGAGAACGCCCTTGCAGCCTTAGAATAATTTCTAACGCTTTGCCAAATGTTTTAATTTTTGTTCGCTCTTGACGAGGACAAAAGATTTTTGTCGAAACGTCGAGACAATAAAAAGATTTACTGGCCGAAGTATCTTTTATTTAAAATTTTAATAAGATTTATTGTGTGGTTGACATATAAATGTCAATAATAAAAACACACAACTAGAGTTAAAACACACTGTATATGTGATAAACTGTATGTAGAGAAATGTGTAATATATATTGTAACGTAGAAAATTAGGAAAGACAAACTTCGGGATGACACAACAATTTATTTAAGGCAAGCACAAAATTAAAATTGATAAAATACAATGAAGGAAGTTTATGCAGAGTGATAAAATATACAAACATTAAAATTAATAATCTGTTAATAAAATAATAAATACTTTTTTACATAGCTCCTTCACTATTGGAGCTGTGACCCACAGCTTGCAAATATTGTAGATACTGACATGGATCTGACGTGTTTCTGCCAAGAATTCCTTCGGAGTCTTGGAACTCTGTCCCTAGAAGCTTTGCGTTCTTTCTCTTGCGGCGTGAAGAGCGGCTTTGTCGTCATATCGTCTATAGGGACATCGTCATCTTGGAGGGAGGTCTTGGCTTTGACACGGCGGTAGAATACTGGAGCCAACCTCTGAAAATTTAGATCACAGCACCCATGGCCTCTAGGTCTTTTCGGTGATCTTTAGTTTGTCTTCCCTAATCTACCCAGCATCTCTACCAAAAGGTCACATAAAATATAAGGAAAGACAAATTTCAGGATGACACGGAAATTTATTTAAGGCAAGAACAAATTAACGCCTTGCCAAATGCTTTATTATTTTTTCGATTCTCCTGACGAAGACAAAATATTTTTGTCGAAACGTTGAGAAAATAAAAAACTCTAACTGGCCGAAGTGTCTATTTTTATATAAATATGAATGCCGGCCAGGCAACCTCTATCTTCCGAACAATATAGATGTTAAAAAAAGAAAATAATTAGGTAAATATGTGTTAAATATATTAGAATATCGAATATATAAAAAGAGAGGTATATGTAAATATAATCAATGAGGTGAATATTCAGTATGAGTTTGATCGATAGCTGTCATTGATGCTACACACACAGCTCGGTGTTCACCAAGAACACTGAGACACGTAGAGTTATCACTTATCACTAAAAGCCATGATAAGTTCTAATTGAACTTTTAATCTTTACTAGCGACGCCTTACCAAATTAGGACAAACCCCCAGCAACAGTCTCAAATTAGAAGATGCGAGAGAGAATCCAATTATGCAAATATGTACCGACTTCTGTACCTAGTGTGTGTTCATCTCTATACAAATTAATCTTCGTATTTGCATAATGACCTGAGGGAAATATGCAATTAACCAATATATTGTGGTATATTAGTGGCACAGCTGGTGAGGATGGACTGGGACAATTGGAACTTGGGAAGTTGAGTGTGTGACGGGGCGTCATGTTCTCAACGCTCTTTCTACAATCGCTAAACGTTCAAAATATTTATTTTAAGAATATTAGTTGATATTTATTCCGACAGATGGCGCAATCCATCAGAAAATTTAGTTGCACTATCAGGAGATGTCTTTTTCTCTAATCTATCCACCTGATCCCAGTACAATTACGCTTTAATAGTATTTTTGACTAATAATGAGTCTAACAAATTCTGAAAAATTTCATTAAACCATGATATTTCTGACTAGGAAATATGTATATAAGGAAATATTCACTTTTCCCACTTTTTTTTTAATATCGTCTGCATGGTGTACAGGCTGTACCTTATTATACATAAACATATGTTTTTTAATTAAAAAGGCATATATTGGATCGAAATATCATTTATTTTACCAATATTTCAGTTGGCTGAACGCCAACCTTTTTCAAGGTATTATAACATATTTAAAGTGTGTCAACAACAAACCCAGTGCAACATAACGTCAATAGAATTAAGTTTGAAAATATTTTTGCTCATATTCAATAGGGAGAAAAAAATTGATATATATATAGTATATTTTAAACTGTATAAAAATGACACTTTTAGTATATGCCACATATCTTCCAATTAGTTAGAGCCGATGCCTTAAAATATCCTACCTTCTATTAAAATGTATAGTTTCTATTTGCTACCACGCCCATATTTTGTATATATGCTATATCTTTATTAATATAACCTGTACACCCTTATTTGTATTTAAACTAAAAATGGTGACGTCTAAATAAAAATCCAAAGAGCGGTCAGCTGGGGATAGCTGGGGAGAGAGAAGGAAAATGCCAAAGCCCATGTGGGGCCCCCAGGGATTCTTATAGACGACCCCCTGAAAACAGGACAGGTTTTAGCAGGGGGTCAGCAGATGGTTCTAGAGGGTGGCCATCGACAGACGGCTGCTGTCTTTCACACACACACTCTCTCTCTCCATGTCTCGGTGATAAGCATCCAAGTTTGTGTCATGGCCTCTACCTCTGTCCCGTGGGCTTTCCCCGATCACTCTCGGTGCTAACATCTAGCCCTGCCTCTGCTTCTTGTTGTCCGCGTGTGGGAAGAACATCAACACTCGCCTGACGTACACGACTGCCAGTTCATCCATACGTCGGCATTTGCAGCAATATTACATATATATATATATATATATATATTTATATTATGGACAAAATAAATTTTGTAAAATAAGAAGGTGTGAATATTTTGTATATTAACAACAAAGCCTATTTTATATTTATAATTGTTTGTACTATGTGTAAGAAGATTTTTTATATAAAAATAAAATAAACAAATTATATATAAAAGAAATACTAAACTAAAAAATAAACCTATGTATATAAGATGTAAATGTATAAAATTAAAAATGCGGGTTAGAGATGGAATATTTAAATAATCTAATTAAACTAGAAGTTTTTAATGTAATAAAACTATCAATTAAAGAATTTTTCCATTAAATATAAATTTTTAAGGGGAAGGAATATTTAAAAAAAAGAGAGAAATTTCTGGAGTTAGAAAGCCATTTAATTGGGAGTAGCATATTCCTAATGTTGAAGGATAATTAGCTCGGATTTTATTCCCCGCTCTGAGAACTTTTTGTAGGGAAGGGGGACTTCTGGAATCTCTGAAAAAATTGGAAAGATTTGGTTTAGATATATTTGATAAGAATATGTCACAAGTTTAGAGAAATCCAACATTCGAAAGAATTCAGAATTCTGTTAAATAAAAGATTAAAAATTCTGAAATATATTCTTCACTAGTAAATTTACATATATGCCAAAATAAATACCATTTTTTAAGACATTTCGCTGAACATTATTCCCTTTTGACTAAATTAAACTCTTCGAATTAAAATATCCAAATACTGTATAACGATAATTGAAGAGGAGTGTCTTATAATAATTTTATTAGAAAGCTTTCGGACGTCCTTTTACAGGCTTTACTATTATTCCCTTTCATCAAAAAATAAATTAGATTGAAAGAAGATATATACTCGTAATATTCAAAAGATTAATTTTGAACTATTTTTGACCTGTATGTTTCTTATTGAAAATAGTTGTTAATAAAAGAAACAATAGTTAAAATTTCTTAAAACAGATGGCGCGCTAATGCAACTATATTTTTATTCGAATCATTCTATTTATTTCATTTTTGATCCTGATGGTTGATATCTACCGAAACGTTTGGAAAAATAAGATATTTCTTTTGGCCATAGGTGCTATAATATACCAAGGAATATTCTTTAATTGTTAAAAATATCTATATATATATATATATATATATAGAGAGAGAGAGAGATTTTATAATACAATATAAATGCTTATGATTGTAGAATGACATTTGAAAATTATCCCGCATGTGTTTCTTTTCAACGAAAAATCGAAATTTATTTAAAGGAGAAATAATGATTATTTCTAACCTTAGGTAGGAAGTATGAAAGGATTAATTGTGAAGAGTAATGATAAACGGAAAAATAAAAGTGTCCAGGGATGGGAATCGAACCCACAATGTTCCACCTACCGGGCAGATGCCATGTCCATTAGACTACCCTGGACATATTTTTCCGTTCGTAAATCTATATATATATATATATAAATGAATGTTTGTATGTTTGTTTGTTTGTATGTCCGGTATACAAATTCGCAGTAGTTCACTAATTCAAACCAGAATTTCCATACATAGGTAAAAAATACGGGGAAGACGATAGGCTATTTTAAAAAATATATAAATCAATTATTAAAACTATATATTAAATAAAAACAAACGATAGCAATGCGTCTCTTTATATTCAAATTATTCTACTTAGCTCACGAACAGTGCCCTCTATCAAAGATTAGATTAAATTATGCTGATGCAAACAAATAGATAATGCTAATAACAAACAATTATTTAAAAAAATCTTATCTAAATTTATATCACTCGGGTAGATATGCACACGGGTCAATCCTGGGGCGAAGCCCGGGTTACCCGTCTAGTATTATATAAAGTAATTTATAATACAATATAATGCGGCTTATGGTTATGAGATTTTATTGAAACTTCTTTATTACATCGTTCGTATAAGGTTATGATGGTGGTGTCTTGTCCATTTACTCCATGGAAAGGAGGGGTGCCATTGCTCCGTTAGTCAGCCACATTTCAGAGTTCCCTGTTCACGGTTACCGTAGCGGTGGCTCGGGGCTCACGACACCGTACTACAGGGCTGTTTATTACTTTTATATAAAGTTAAATATAAAATAAATATAAGAGAGATAGATGTTCTTGCGACACACTATCGTATATTTCAAAGTCAAATGTTATTACAATGTTTAGTTACGTTTATCTCGGGGGTCAGTGGACGAGTGGTTTAAACCTTTGGTTTCAACCGCTAGGACTTCGGATCGAATCCCTCATTGGGCACTTTTTTATATAATAAAAATGCTTTAATGGCTCCCGATTATTACAAAATTCCAACCCCACCAGTGAGTACATATAACGGGATTCTGACACATTTGTAAGAGCAAAAGTCGAACTGATTTTCACATATGGTGTACTTATAAATATGTAAATGCAATCGCCAACTTCTATCTACCATGATTATCATAGCCTGTACCACGTAAATGCAGTCACCAAATTCTACTCACCATGATAAACATGGCCTGTACCACGTAAATGCAATCACCAACTTCTACCCACCATGATTATCATGACCTGTACCACGTAAATGCAATCACCAACTTCTACCTACCATGATTATCATGACCTGTACCACGTAAATGCAATCACCAACTTCTACCTACCATGATTATCATGACCTGTACCACGTGAATGCAATCACCAACTTCTACCTACCATGATTATCATGGCCTCTACCACGTAAATGCAGTCACCAACTTCTACCCACCATGATTATCATGGTCTGTACCACGTAAATGCAGTCACCAACTTCTACCCACCATGATTATCATGGTCAGTACCACGTAAATGCAATCACCAACTTCTACCCACCATGATTATCATGGTCTGTACCACGTAAATGCAGTCACCAACTTCTACCCACCATGATTATCATGGTCTGTACCACGTAAATGCAATCACCAACTTCTACCCACCATGATTATCATGGTCAGTACCACGTAAATGCAATCACCAACTTCTACCCACCATGATTATCATGGTCTGTACCACGTAAATGCAGTCACCAACTTCTACCCACCATGATTATCATGGTCTGTACCACGTAAATGCAATCACCAACTTCTACCCACCATGATTATCATGGTCAGTACCACGTAAATGCAATCACCAACTTCTACCCACCATGATTATCATGGTCTGTACCACGTAAATGCAGTCACCAACTTCTACCCACCATGATAAACATAGCCTGTACCACGTGTACTACTAGGGATAATAAAAAAAGTTATTATCTTTATTGATTGGTTAATACGCATTTTTATTATGGTCAAATAATCCTTTTTCACCATAATATTTAATATAATGATTAAATTATTAAGTTTGTGTTTGAGAATGGTTAAATGTGAAATATCAAATAGAATTGTTGATCTCTATTTGAGCTATAGTTGAAATATTATTCTGCGAAATTAAATATACAGAGAGAAAGAGACGAAATAAAGTAAATAATTAAAAAAGACGATTATATATAAATATTTAGTTTAGTAATTATAGTAATTTTTCTGTCGCAATTAAAATAATTGCGCAAACTAATTTAAATTTAACACAAATATTTAATTAAACAATGTATACGAACATTTTTGGAATAATATTTTATTTAAAAATCAATGCAATTTTATATTTCACGATCTATTCTATATTTAATGTATTTTATCCAGAATACGATCTACATATTCTACTATATTCAATATATTTACATATAGGTATAGAGAGATGAAGAAGGAGATTTAGGGATAGAAATTTAATAAAACAATTCCTCAAACCATATTTTCGTTGGAGAAAAATTCCGATTATCAAAATAAATAGACGTACATGATGTATCCAATTTGTAACCAAAAAATATATTCCAAATAGGTTAAAAATTGGTTTAGAAGAATTGGAAATATGTTTTCGATTTTATCTCAGAGACAACATATATATATACGTATGTACGTACAGGGAATCGTGTTGTTATTATTAGAGTTGGAGACATATCAGGCGAGTAAGGGGGAGGGCAATTTTTTTCTCTCCTCTTGCCTCAGGCGCTGCTACCAGTGAAGGAACTTGGTTTCTGTCTTCTAAGAAAAATATTTTCTATTTTTTGTCATGTATTATGGCTTATATAATAGCAGGATTTTTTAATATAATTTGCATATTTATTTTATATATATATGAAAGAATATATATATATATATAAGGAACCGTTCCAGCGCTTAGGATATGCCTTTCTATTTTTATATACATATATACATACATATGTATATATAATATATATATATATATTATAGAGACAATGAAGGGCTTTATATTGTTGATTGAATAAAATATTTATTTGCCAATATGTGCATACCTTTTTTATTATCTAATGATTTAATTATGGATTGCTCTATTTGCAAAACGAATATATATATATATATATATATATATATATTAAAAAACGAAAGAAAAAATAAAAGATAAAAAGATCAGGTGTTGAAATCAATATTAAAAATGGCATATCCTGACCAGGAGCACATGTGCTTTTCAGAAGGCAGAGCGCCATCTGGTGGAACAGAAATCAACTATTCATTGATTTAGCCTGTTCCCTGATATTTGGCCAACCCAATTTCTTGATAAATCAAGAAAAGCCATCCACGAACGCGTTTCGCGCTTTTGGCGCTCGTCAGCGTGGAGTAGGCTGAACCATTGCGACCAAAAAATAATTTTTGATCCCAATGGCTTCCTGAAAAACCAAGAAATATATATATACTAGCGGATGTGTACCCGGCTTCGCCCGGGTTTTATCCGAGTGAAAGTTTGCCTAACGAATATTATTGATAATATTATTCCAGAACACACAGAATATTATGATAATAATGATAATAATATTCGTTACATTATATATTTATACTAGCCGAATGACCCGGGCAACGCCCGGGTTTTACCCGATTAAATGTTTTTATTCAAATACTATTCGTTACAATTATAAATTGGCGCCGTGGATGTCACTCTTGTGAAACGTCCCGCTCCAAATTTGTGTCTGAGAAGCGATATTTTTATAGAGAGATGATATGGCTTTGTGTCTTCTGATCGAATGATTTTTTTTTCTGTTAGAATTTTGTTCCTGAATACTAAAAATGAACTGGCTTCACCCGTGGTCTCTGCTCTTTGGAATTTTTCCCGATATAATTTTGTATCTGATAATCAAATGATGATACAGCAATATTGTCATCATCATTTTCTGACTAAAAAAAAAAAAAAACAACAACTATTTTTGCCCAAAACCTGTCAATTTCAATTTTTCTTGGCTAAAAATGCGACAAATATCCCTTCCAGATTTTTCTCTATGTCCTGTCAAAACACGTTTTACATGTACATTAGGTCAGCTGATATTACCTTCCATCTTCACCGCTAGAGGCGCTGCTTGCGAGCGAAAGGGCAAATTTGCAACGCAATTTGCAAATAACTCGACGTATATTCGGAATAGAGACCTGAAATTTTCCCTTTTTTTTCACACAATTCAATTGAATTCACACAAGTTTTTTCAGATTCTACTCTATATACTGTTAAAATTTCAGTCAGATTAGTAACGTATTGTGGACGTGTATAGCCGACATAGGAACAAACACACATTACATACATACACTGACTTTTATATATATTGTTTTGAAAATAGAGCAATCCATACTTAATTCATTAGATAATAAAAGGCATATATTGGATTTAATAAAATATTTATTTTGCCAATATTTCAGCTGGCTGAACGCCAACCTTTATCGAGGCATTACATTTTTGTATACACAAACTGAGCGCCGCATAGTGTTATAATATCACAGTTGAAATCAATTAAAATACAGAGTAGGTGGGAGAAATTTGTGCATGAAAATATTATTATAAAAAATGCAATCAAATATGTAAAATATCTAAAAATATAAAAGGAAAAAAAGAGTTCTATCTTATATTCTTTTATAGATATTTATATAATTGTGGGGGTAGACCGAGTTTAATTAAATATTCGTTTATGAAAAATTAACGGAACAATCCTCTCTCTTTATCTAAGGTTTTATTTTTTTATTTAAACTAAATAGTTTCTAATTAGGGTAATCCATAAATAATAGATCAAAATATAATTTATTTACCAATATTTCAGTTGGCTGAACGCCAACCTTTTCCAAGGTACAACAGTGTATTTATGTAAACAACAAACTCAGTGCCATTTAAATCATGTATTGAGTTACACATCTACGGTTCCTCATCTCTTCTTGAATATTTTAAACATTATATGTGAAGAGGGTATATACGGCACGAAAGCTTTCGTTATGTAAATTTAAATATAAATAGCCTAAATTAGGGGACTTATAAGGCTGATAATAAAATCTAGGGGGAGAGAAGTCCGACCACACCTCCCTGCGGTCCCCCCTGGACCCTTGGAATATTCGACCAAATTCTGGTCAAAGGAGACTAACGTGGCAACGGCACCCATTTTTCAATGAAGAGCAAAGTGGACATTGCTGCTGCTGTGATGGAGATGCATGAAGAAATCTGAGGCTCTTCTTTGGACACGACAATAACAATAAAATCTAACTTTCATGTAATATCTCTTTTTCAGATTCTTTATTGTGAAGAAGGTCTTGGTTTTCAGTGGAGCCACGTTTCTCTATCTTGGATTCTTCTCTTTATCTCTTTTTAGCTTCCCATTCTGTTCATTAATTCTATTCCTAAATGGGATTAAAATATCGATGAATTCCGAATTTTTTAAATTGTAAACTGACATTAATCAAGTTGAGACTTCTTTAGGAGGAGCTTCTTTAATATGAAACTGAGAAAGATCTCAAAACTTCAGATTATGGAGACTCCTCCGAAAGCTTAACTTTGTTCTGTGTTCATTTACAATAATATAATTGGCGCTTATCGATTTTTTTTTTATAAATTCCTTTTTTGATATTATTAAATATTATTTAAATGTTCTGTTATGAATGTTCACACTTGGTTATCTCGTATGTCTTCAAAAAAGGTCACTGTAATATCTTTCATAGTTATTGTCTGAATCCCGATATATACATGGTAAAAAGTGCAACTTCCTTAAGTTTTGTCCATGAATGTAAATTATTTACAGCTAATTATTCTCTTTTCTATACGGATATTCACTCTTTTCAATATAAACTTTTCAAAACGGCGAAATAGGACGAAAAAAAAACACCTTTTAATGAACGACAAATATTATTTTTCGAATTGGTTATAGGGAGTCTGTGTCTTCCAACGATAAAATAAGCTTAAGGTAAAATGAGCTAACATGATATTGGGAACACAAATGCAATTTAGAGAGAAGGAGAGAGACAAAAGTTAGATTCAATTAGAATCGTTTGGCGAACCGGGAAATTGTGGCGTCTGCCTCACAGAAATATGGCGAAGGAGGAGTTAAGCCTAATCCAATAGCTACCCGCACCCCGCCACGTTTTGTTCCAAATTACCTTAAACCTAATTGGATGAAAATAAAATTGTTATGGAATAGCGGGGCCTTATTGGAGACCATAATAAAATATTGTTTATATATATATCGTATATATATAATACACCCATATATATCTAATATACACTGACAATAATAAATTAAATAAATGTGGAAAAATACATCCGTAATATATAACCAATTTTATTAAAAATTTGCATATCGTGAAATATGCAAATATTAATTTTTGATAAAATGGTCTTATGCAAATATGGTAAACAGACTTCGCGTAGGAAAAGTAAGGTTTCTATCCAATCACGTTAGAGGGCTTTATATTAAATGTATTTTATATGTTTACATATAGGAAAATCTAAAAGGAAACGCCTTAAAAATATAGAATTTTTTTTTTAACTCGAAAGCTTGTAAATATTAATAAATTCTTGAAAAAAAAACTCTATTTCGGAGAATTTTTATTCTAATAAACCTGCTATATTAATTAAAATTTTTATTCATTTTTTTTGTATACTATTATTGGAATCCCGTCAAATATTTATACCTAATATATTTCTACCAAAAAAAAATATTAAAATTGGAAAATTATTTACAGGTAGGGTGTTGATATTGTAAAAAAAGTATATATATACCGCCCACATATAAATCAATAAATAACAAAAATCCCAGCAGGGAAATACGGAAGTTGGGGCAAAAGTTGCAGCGATACCAGAAAATCTCAATTTTCCCGTTTTGACAGTTGTGATTAAACTGCCAAAGTTCCTGGAGGCATGATTTTATTATGAAAACTAATTTTAGCTCTTTTAGTCAAACTGCTTCAACAATTTAATAGAAAATTCCGTGAAAGCTTGCTTCTATTTTGATCAAATTTGATTAAAAATGTGTGGAGGGGGGGGGGAAGCCTTATTGAATTGACTAACTAATTTGTTTTTATTGTCTTTTACAGCAATTTCTCTAAATAACTCTGTGTGTGGGCAGATTTTAAATGGATTCTCTCTCTCACAAATCTCTGATTTCTATCTTATTATAAGATAAATGTAACACCATTTATTTGCATACCATTTAGATTTACATATATAGCTATCACACATGTATATTTTTTGAAAATAAAGCAATCCATAAATAAATCTTTAATTAAAAAGGCATATATTGTATACAATTTTTTCTTCTCATTGAATTTAACAAAATATTATTAAAACTTAATTCTGTTGACGTTATGTAGCGCTGAGTTTGTTGTTGACACACATTAAATATGTTATAACACCTTGATAAAGGTTGGAGTTCAGCCAAATGATATTTTGATCCAATATATGCCTTTTTAATTAAACAAATATATATATATATATACTACATATGAGATTTTCTACTGATTTCGTAATACATGAATATTAATGATATTACTTACAGTCGTGGTAAAATAATAAAAATATATTTGAATCACAATTTTCTTTAATTGTACTAATGAAAGAATATAAGAAGAAATACCTGATTTGAAGCGTAAAGAATAAAATAAAAGTTTACGTATTTACATATTTACAGAAAGATTTGATTATGAGCCGGCCAACGGGAAACAACAACAATAGATTTATATAGGGGAAGCCGCGACATCTGGCGGTCGACTTTACAGAGTAATTTGATCTAGAATTGATAATTTGATATTAGATAATTTTTATATAACATATATACTGGGGATCAAATATAATTTCGGAATACCAGGGAAATATAACCTTTATTTTGATAAATATTAGTAGAAAAATCATATAATAATAGTGTATTTATTATTATACAAATAATGTAATATCAATGTTTTAATAATAATTAAATACTTGCTAATCATTTATTTATTTTTCATAGCGAAATTTCCCCCCCCCCCCCCCCCCCAAAAAAAAAAAACTCTTTATAGATTTATATAAAAGGGTGTACCTGGATCTCTAAAGAAAAACAATTTTTTCTTAAAATATTTCGAGAGATTGCTCCCTCTTTATCAATTTATTGCACTTTATAGATTGTTTATATTAACTGTTTACTATTTTAATTATGGCTTTAACTATCACAATAAAAATTGACACTCTTAACTATTATTATTATCTCTCTCGAAGTTAACTCTCACTCCACTTAACTATTACAAAGATAAACCTCTCTACACAGAGAATCCCATTAAATAGAGAGGAAAAATCTCTCTCTAACGGCTTATCTTCTTGACTATTAATAGTTAAAGTTTTTCGACACACTGTTATGAATAGTTAATGTAATAATTAGGGGGAAGATTAATGAAAAGAATTAACTCGCCCCCTGTCAATTTTCAAATCGATTGGGGAACACTGGGAAAAATTGTTACATGCCGAAATCTGTGATTTTTGTCGAATACATTTTGTGTTTATCGAATTTATTGGAAAATTCTTGAACCCTTCCTCCCCCTTATTTCTGTCTTTCTGCTTAATTGACCGCTGAATATTGATGAATAGTTAATAGGAAAATAATATATGGGAAGGTTGTAATTGGTATATATATATTTTATATAAAATATTATTTTATTTAAAATTATATATCATAGATTCAAATACTCTGTTAAATCGACCGCCAGAGGTCACGCGTCCCCTATAAAAAACACATTGTTGTTATTTCCCGTTGGCCGGCTCAAAACTTTGTACATTATGTAAATAAGCTTTTCATTTTTTTTTATTCTTACGCCTTAAGTCAGGCAGTACTTTTACCTAATTATGTTTTTTATATATTCCTTAGCTCAATTAAAGCAACCTCTGATCAAAACCATTTTATTATTATTCTCACGACTTCAAAACAATATCGTAACATTCCCATGTATACCAAAATCAAGCAACAGCTAATCTATAACTCTAATATTCCAAAATCAACAGAAATCTTCTCATTTTTCTTTTTATAACATATATATGGTATTAATATAAAATACACTCATGGAGGTTGGTGGAAGGATGGTCTAAATCATTGGCGTTTCGACAGCTACGACCCGGGTTCGATTCCCGCATTGGGCACTTTTTCTGATTGAAAAAAAAATCTCCAAATGGCTCCCGATTCTTGCAAAGGTTCAACCCCACCAGCGAGTGCAAGTAACCAAACGGGGCTCTGGCACATTTATAAGTGCAAAGTCGAACTGCTTTTCACATGTGTAGACATATGGTGCACTTACAGTAAAAGCAGTCGCTAACTTATATCCACCATGATTATCATGGCCTGTAACACGTGTGTACTAGAGATAAGCAAAACAAATATATACACTCATGGACAAAACTTGAGCAAGTTATACCTTTTAGTATGTATATTGGGATTCAGATAATAACTTTGAAATATATTTGATACACATTGACCTTTACTGAAGAAACACGAGATAACCAAGTGTAAACAAAATTGTCTCTGTCTCCTTAAAAAAAATATATAATAATATACGACCGGCGATATAAAAGACTTTTCACTTCCTTAAGGTTTTGTCAATGAGTGGATCTTATAGCTCTCATTTACCATTAAGTATTTTACTTTAATGTTAACCATAATACATTGTTTTTAATGCATAATTAAAGAGAATATATATCTTTTTTTAGTGTATTATTCCGGTTCAAAATCACTTTATTAGGTACCGCTCAACAAGAGCATCCTAGTTTATGATAATTGAAACAGTGAATAATATGTGAAGGTTATTCACATATTAAACAAAATGTTAACGTGCGATTCAATCCCGGTTCATGACTTTCGGGAATCCAGGGTGTTACCTACTCGTCCACTGACTTTTAGTATATAACTAGACGAATGACCCGGGCAACGCCCGGGTTTACCCGATTAAATGTTTTATTCAAACACTATTCGTTACAATTATAAATTGGCGCCGTGGATGTCACTCTTGTGAAACGTCCCGCTCCAAACTTTACAGTCAGATTAGTTACGATATAAATCTTCAAATCGAGCGAGCGTCTATAAATATTTCGATTTAGATCAAGTATTCTAATTATTAAGCGAACACTATTATTAATAAAATTTTGAGAAGATTTCGATTTTAAACGTATTTATAACCTTGATAGAGGGCGCTGTTCGTGAGCTAAGTAGAATAATTTGAATATATAGTTTTAATATTTAATTTATATATAATTTAAAATAGCCTATCGTTTTCCTCGTATTTTTTTACCTATGTATGGAAATTTTGGTTTGAATTAGTGAACTACTGCGAATTTGTATACCGGACATACAAACCAACAAACAAACAAACAAACATACAAACATTCATTTATATATATATAGAAGATATAATATAAATGAGTTTTAAAAATTGTTTTAAAAAAATGCATCGGCCGGGAATCGAACCCGGGCCGCCCGCGTGGCAGGCGAGCATTCTACCACTGAGCCACCGATGCGTATACAAAATGGCCATATTTGGGTATTCATTCCATTCCGGATTACTCCGCGTAAAAAAATAGTTCTTCAAATTAAAAAAAGAAATAGCCAAAAATAATAAGCAAAATGTAGCCAAAAATTTTCCTCAGGTTTATAAAAAGCGACATGCAAAATTTGGAACCAATTGGTTCAGTAGTTTTTGAGTTTATCGCGAAACAGACAGACAGACAGGAATTGACTTTTATATATATAGAGATAATGAGAATTAATATCATAATTTCTAATAGGTAAATAGGGGAACTACATTGTGAATTGATAGCCTTTTCAATAAATGGGCAATAACGATTCAAATGGATGGTTTTATTTTACCTGATATTCTGGGAGGAGAATACAGGATAATTAATTAAATGTAATTATTGTTTGACTCAAGCATCTCTCTCATAATTAAGATTTTTATCATAATTACCTAAAGAAAGTGTAATCCTCTTTTAATATAATCCTATTACAATATCATTAAGAAAATAATTAAAGACCGCATACAAGAAAACATTCCTTCTAAGCCTAAAATTGATTCACCATTAGGCTATTTTTAAATTTAGGGGGAAAAAAAATTGTTAATGAACTCTTTAATATTTTTCGAATATTTTAACATGCAATTTATCATAATATATCAGACTTTTAGATAAGTTTGCTATAATTTAAAACCATTTAGAAATTATATATTACCATGTTTACAATTTTCTTTTCAGTTTTTTTTTTAAATAGATTTTAATTTTGAACTTGAACATATATGCATTTTTTTCCATATATGTAAAATTTCCCAAAAAGATGAATTAATTGTGTTAACAAAAATATAGAAGTATATATTCATTGATACATATATATAAAAACATATACACTAAACACACACATATATGTAGTATATTTTGAGTTAGATAGATCACAGCCTTCTTCTAATATTTATCATGACCCCATATCTATATAAAAATATGTACTGACCTTGTAACAATGGAATTGACAAATAAACAAAGAGGTAAAGGTAGTCTAGACGGGGACAAAGTCCAGACGTGATAAACAACCCGGCGCCTGACAGGTGGCGTGATTTTACAGGAACCAATCAGGACTCACCGCCATATGCGGGCGTCCAATATAAAAGCCCCCCAAAATGGGACAAAGGTAGTTGTTTTCAGAGCGACGCCCTTATACGGTCGGTCGGATCTCTCACCCCCCTTCTGTCCGCGTAGGCTTAGGGCATCCGCTTCGCCCGTGGTCCGCCTGCCTTCGTCCGTGGTCTACCTCTACCGCTTGGAGTTACCATCTAGACCTGCCTCTGTCTCTTGCTGTCCCCGTGCGGGAATCCCATCACGCACCCACAACCACGACTGCCCAGTACATTCCACATCGGGATTACTACATATATATATACTAAATTACCAAAGATAAAAGTCACCTCTCCAGTCAAAATAGATGTCAAAAACTAGACGCCATCTATTGACCATCGCCGCAAACTAGCGGACCCAGGTTGGTGACAATGCCACAACACCAACTTTTGTAAACTCAGAATCGTCCACCTAGAGACCATGGTTTTGGGCTAATGGCCCTCGTCAGTCTAGGGAGAACTTTATTCCATGAGATCCACATGGAATCTAATGAAATTCTCCCGGGAAAATTTCCATATAAGGAATATGATCTTCTTTTGTAAATATGTAAATATGATTATTATATTTCCTCATTTAATTTAAATGGAAAAATTGTAATCTATTCTTCATGTGCTATGCATGTAAACAGATGCATTGAAACAATGCATTTAGTTTCATCAACATAGTGGGTGAAGCCTCCTTTGTTGAAGAAATTTGTACACATACACAACTATTTTGACGGGAGAGGCGACCCTTGTTTCTTTAGATGAATTTCCTCCTGGCAAAATTTCCATCTATACAACTATATACCTCCCTACATTCTATCTATCTATATCACGCGGATAATAAGCTTACAAGGAGTTTGAAATTTTCCTAGAAGAAGAGAGTCGAACAGCCTCGTCGAAATATTGAATTTTAATAAATTTATTGATACCAAATATGCGTTTATTTTAGTTGTCATATATAAATGGATTACTCTATATTTAACAATATATACCTTTATTTACTATCTTATTATATATATTTTCCACCTTTGTAAGAATTGATTAGAATAATCAATATGATTGTTTAAATTGTTAATTGTCAACCCAGTATAAACGGTGAAGATGAATAGAATGTACCACAACACCAGTTCTAACAAACATCAACCTGTATTTTAAAGGTAGAGGTAAAAACATTGATAGATGAATACCATCCTCCCGTTAATTCATCCTATTTGATAAATCATGAAGCCACCAAGCTGTCCTTGTACTGATGAGAGCGATACACTATGGTATGTACTGGTCTTTTTGTCCATACTTGGTGAGAACTGGTATTTTCAACATTGTAAAATCTGCATTTAAATAGTTTCCCGAGAGTACACTCGTGAGCAAAACTTAAGAAAGTAGAGTTTATGTCGCTGGTCGTCTGTTTATTATTTTAAGGAGACAGAGTCAATTTTGTTTACATTCTGTTATCTCGTGTATCTTCAATAAAGGTCACTGTGTATCAAATACATTTCAGAATTATTGTATCAATCCCGATATACATGATAAAAAGTACAACTTCCTTAAGTCTTGTATCCATGAGTGTATCTTTCAGAGTTATTGTCTGAATCCCGATATACATGCTAAAAGGTACAACTTCCTTAAGTCTTTTCTCCATGAGTGTATCCTTCAGAGTTATTGTATCAATCCCGATATACCTGCTAAAAAGTACAACTTCCTTAAGTCTTGTTTCCATAAGTGTATCTTTCAGAATTATTGTATCAATCCCGATATACATGCTAAAACGTACAACTTCCTTAAGTCTTGTCTCCATGAGTGTATCTTTCAGAGTTATTGTCTGAATCCCGATATACATGCTAAAAGGTACAACTTCCTTAAGTTTTGTCTCCATGAGTGTATCTTTCAGAGTTATTGTCTGAATCCCGATGTACACGCTAAAAGGTTCAACTTCTTTAAGTCTTGTCTCCATGAGTGTATCCTTCAGAGTTATTGTCTGAATCCCGATATACATGCTAAAAGGTACAACTTCCTTAAGTTTTGTCCATGAGTGTATCCTTCAGAGTTATTGTCTGAATCCCGATGTACACGCTAAAAGGTACAACTTCCTTAAGTCTTGTCTCCATGAGTGTATCCTTCAGAGTTATTGTCTGAATCCCGATATACACATGCTAAAAGGTACAGCTTCCTTAAGTTTTGTCTCCATGAGTGTATCTTTCAGAGTTATTGTCTGAATCCCGATATACACGCTAAAAGGTACAACTTCCTTGAGTCTTGTCTCCATGAGTGTATCTTTCAGAGTTATTGTCTGAATCCCGATATACATGCTAAAAGGTACAACTTCCTTAAGTATTGTCTCCATGAGTGTATCTTTCAGAGTTATTGTATCAATCCCGATATACATGCTAAAAGGTACAACTTCCCTAAGTTTTATCCTTAAGTGTATTTCGATAAAAAGGAGAAAGAAATCCCATGAAAGAATTGATTGTTGAAGAATGTTTCACCAGAATATATCAGTATAGATCAGGTGGAATGGGAAATGTAATTCAACTAGGGTTAGCGAACACTAGGCCTAACGTCTCCTTAGAGAGCCATTCTACAGGGTAAAGACATTTGCCTTGATCTACCCAGCTATTTTTAAACTTTCTATTCTGTAGGTATTTGTCGACTTTTAGAAGAGTTTCTCCTTTTTTGCCCTTATATTTTCTTCAAATAAAACAGAAATATTGTAACACAGCCTACCATTGAATATAAGAAAGTTGTTGTATACACTCATAGACAACACTTGTAAAAATTGTACCTTTTAACATGTATATCTGGATTAACACAATAACTATGGAAAATATTTGATACACAATGACCTCTATTGAAGATACACGAGATAATCAAACGTGATGAAAAAATTGCCTGTCCCCTCAAAATAAGAAAAAAAAAAAAAAACCAGACGACCTGTCACATCAAATACTTTTCATTTCCTTAAGTCTTTGAGTGTATAATTTTATAGATATTAAAAACCTTTCGTAATAAGTTTGCTTATTATCAAAAACCGCGAGCGCTTTTCATCAGGCAAATTTAAATATCACTAGACTCTTTGATTTAATTCTGCTAGATAAAGAGCGATATCTCGAAAGCTCGCGATTTTGATAATAAACATTTATTACGAAAATTTTAAAATCTCTTTATATAATATCCTACACTATCTAAATAAGCGTAGATATTAAAAGAAAACACTATTATTTATAACATTAAAAAAAGGGGCATATTCTGACCGCTGACATAAGCATTTTAGATGGTTGAACGCCATCTAGCGGAACAAAAATCAACTAAACGTTATTTAGGTGTCTGTGTGTGTTTTTAAAATAATATTTATTACATATGTAGGGATTTCTTTGCCCAAATGGATCTCCGGGTATATAAGGGATTCTATTGTTATCTTTATAGAAAGTCAGAACAGCTGTGATGGTGTTTATTTCTCTATGTAAACAGATGTTGTGTTTCCTTTGTTTATGAAGACTGAGCCGAAATAACGGTTTTCTGGTGAGACTTGGATACGATGGAGCTTGGATAAAGAACGCGCGAGGCAGCAATATTCCAACAAAATTGAACTTAATGAAAATCTCTTCCTGTTTTTTTTTTGTATTCCTAGTAATATACTTTTTAACCACATTTTGTGTATATAAACAAAGTCACATTTTAAAATAAATTATTTATCAAGTCTTGTTAATTGCCTCAGCGTTAAGAGTAGGTGACCCTAGGCAGGACAAGCGAAGTACACTCATAGACAAAACTTAAGGAAATGGCAAGACTTTGATGTCGGCAGTCGTCTGTTTATTTATTTTTTGAAGAAGAAGAAGAAGGTACAACTTCCTTAAGATTTGTCTCCATGAGTGAAAATCTGGAGTCTTGTACTCCTTATTATGCAGTCATATATACACTCATGGACAAGAAGTTGTACCTTTTAGCACCTATATATATCGAAACAATAACTCTGAAAGATAATTGATACACAGTGACCTTTATTGATGACACATGAATAACCAAGTGTGAATAAAATTACTTCTGTCTACTTCAAAGAAACGAGGGGGGACATCAAAAACTTTCACTTCCTTGAGTTTTGACCATGAGTCAATAAAATTGTGTTTATAAAATATTTTTACATATATCCTCTATTATCCCGATTTGTACAATATGCAAAGATGTTTCCTAGAATGTTTAAAACGGAAACACTTTTAAAAAACCATTAGCATTCATTTTTCCTCAAAGAAAAAGCTATTAAAATAAAAATTAATAGCAATAAATGAAAAATCTCCATTGTTACAAATGTAATAAGAGAAAAAAAAGAAAGATTCTTAAAAGTTAACTATCATTATTATACCCCCATTTAAATAGTTAACAATGGAGAATGTGCTCTATGCAAATTTATCATAAATGGTTCCTGAAGAGGAGTTATAACTTGGGATTATAAATTTCCCCTATGGATTTTTTTCCCCTATGTTTCTGCGGTTTTCCCATTTAACCGATGGAAAAACATTCATTATTTTAATCGGAAAAAATCCATGGCTATTATAGTTTATCGCATCATTACCTCGACACTTGGGTTTTTCCAACTTGGAATTTTCCAACCCCATGCTAATCATTCTATTCCATCATGGCAAATTTCTCAATTTAAATTCTTAATTTTCTTTTCCTACCCGAGTATTTTATCTGCTCTTTTTTTTCGGATGACTTCCTTATTTAAATATGACCATTAGTTTTATTACGAATATTGATTTAAATAAATAAAATTGGGTATCTTTAAAAAAAAAAAAACTAAAAGATTTGAATGATAAATAACATCATATATCGAAATAAAAATGAATAAAGGCGTTGATATCTTTTTTTTTTCTTATCCCTAGTACACGTGGTACAGGCCATGATAATCATGTTGGGTAGAAGTTGGCGACTGCTTTTACTGTAAATGACCACATGTCTACACAGGTGAAAAACAGTTCGAGTTTGCACTTATAAATGTACTAGAGCCCCGTTTGGTTACTTGCACTCGCTGGTGGGGTTGGACTTTTGCAAGACTCGGGGGCAAATGGAGCATTTTTTTTAAACAGAAAAAAAGTGCACAATGTGAGAATCGAACCCGGGTTGTAGCGGTCGAAAACCAACGGTTTAGACCATCCTTCTCTGACCACCCTCTTTATTTTTCGAATCAAAAAATATATAATCTCTCTCTCGTGTTTAAACACGTTGAATTCGAGCGCCATCTATATATAAAAATGAAACTTATTAGCGCGTTCTCCATTTAAATGGAACAACTTCCTAATTTGAATTTAGGCCTAATTTGATGATTAATTATCAGATCATTAGCAATATGTTCGATTCAATATTTAGATTTAATTTTCACCTATTATCAATCACTAGGGTGAAATCCATGAATAAATAAACAATAGGGTTCTTATTTGCATACTTCCACCAAGACGGTTGGTTAGAAGTTATTGTGATCTACCATAATTGGTAAATTATCATCAATTTATTATCGTGATACTCCTGTTGAAGGACTGAGAGACAAGTCAGAAAGCTTTAAAATAAAAATTAGAACAAGAAACTTAACCCTGGAAGTTTTATTTATTTTATAAAATTATTAACAAGTTTATTGTAGGAAACGAAAACATTAACATGCGAATGTTTCTTTCTCATATAAGCCAAACACAATTCTATATAGTAGAAAAGACTGGAAAAATCAAAGACTTTCCACTTCTTTAAGTTTTGTCAATAAGTGTATGCAAATCAAACTCTACTGTTCAAATTGCTATAGCTAATGACTGACTCGCTCTAAACTCAACAAGATTGACATCCTCAAATCCTTCTATCTTAAAATATTTACTCTCATTAAGGAAATAAGCATTTTCAACCTTTTTAAATTAATATACACTTGAGAAAGCATACTCTCATGGACAGAACTTAAGGAAGTGAAAAGTTTTTGATGTCGTCGGTCGTCTGTTTTTTTTTTTTTAAGGAAAAAGAGACAAATTATGTTCATACTTGGTTATCTCATGTGTCTTCAATAAAGGTGACTGTAACATCTTTCAGAGTTATTGTCTGAATCCCGATATACATGTTAAAAGTTACAACTTCCTTTTGTCTATGAGTGTATATTTGATATAATAATTAAACTACTGAAACCGTTTAGAGAGAATTTGATAAATGTAATAAAAATAATAATAGCTTTCAGTATCTAAATTTTAATGAAAAATCCCTATAAACCTGTTGTGTGTTTGCATATTTTCTCTTTGTTCTTCTTTAATTTACATAGTTACAATTGAACATATTTGTGCTATAAATAAGACGGAGGAATAAAGTTAGGGAGTCCAGCTTTAGGAATATAGTAGTCTTGTTGCCCTAAACTTCTTTCGTGGCCCGGATCGACACGACAAATCCTAATATAAAAGTAAAACCATCGTAATTTTAATAAAATAACAACACAAAATAAATTTAACACATTTCAGAAATAAATTATCAACATTCTGAACTTATTTAATTCAAAAAGAAGAAGCAATATATATGAAAATGTAAAAAAATATTAAAAATAAGTTTTCTTTTGATGTAGAAAAGAATATATAAAAATGGGAAAAATATTACTTTAGTTTAATTAATTTTCAAACACAATTTCCCAATAAAACAATAAAAAAGTCTCACAGGAGATATTTGGAAAAAGTTGAGAACGCAAATTAACTTTTCAATCCTGATGGGGTGGAAAAAGTTGGGGGGAAAAAATTAATTTAATTAAAATTTGATTGGCAGAGGTCGAGAAAAGATTATATACCAAAAATTATTAATAATCTAATTAATAGATTGATATTAACGACGATAAAAAATATTTTATTTGATTATAGTTAAAATAATATATTCCCTCCCTCCCTCCTTTTTAAAAATTTGAAGTGTACATATGTAAATAGGGAAGGAAGGCTAAATCAACGTTTAGTTGAATTCTGTTCCACTAGATGGCGCTCTGCCATCTAAATATCTTTTGTAAACGTGGTCAGAATATGTCTTTTTTGATATCAATACCAACACCTGATCTTTTTTTTATTATTTTATTTTTGAATTATTTTGCCACATATATTTTAACTAGCCGAATAACCCGGGCAACGCCCGTGTTTTACCCGATTGAATGTTTTTATTCAAATACTCTTTGTTACAATTATAAATTGGCGCCTTATATAAATGCATATATTAGTAGAGTATATAGTATTATATCTACATTGGGGGGGGGGGGGGGGCAAAGGTGGCGTGATCGTAGCCAACCAATAGGAGAGCGCCATTCCAAAAAAAAAAGCAAACGGTGACAGAGATGAAGAATTATTAAGAACGCATGACGCTCGTAACTGTATATTTTAATAATATTTTAAAAATGGATCCCCAGGAAGGGTTTCTTGCTTTATTTATAGATTCTCTCAAAATTTCGAGTATTATAAATCCTTTTACAGTAGTATATGACCAAAAAGACCGTTTTTTATATTTTTATATTCCAGAGGATTTTATCTTTCTAATATATATGTAAATATATATTTCTTATAAAATATCCTTTTCGTCATTTTATATATTTATTTTTGAGAGTATTTGAATTCGTGCTGGTTTTTATTTTATAATTTTACTATATAAGATAATTATTTTATTACTCGTATAATATTTGGTAAAAAAAGCGTTAGAATTGTTTTTTAAATAAATGCTGTGAATTTATTGATTGATTCTTTATAAAAGAAATTGTCCATTGCGGGATTCGATTTTGGGTCGAAAATCGACGGTTATATTACTTCTCCATCAAACCCCCTAGATATGTAAATATAATATTATTATGCGAGTGATAGTTAGCGAGATAGTATATACTTATATTTAAAATAATAATGATAAAAAGAAGAAAAATGTTACTTCAAGTATTATAGCACACACTCCAGTGAGAAACTTCCTTCTTGAAAAATCAATAATTATTTGAAAAAAAAAAACAATGGATACAATTTTGCATATATATCTTATATACATATAGTCATTTAAATAGTTAATACTATATATAGTTACATAGAGTTACATATGTGTATATATAATCCTGACAAAGAAGCGTTATTTCCTACAAGACAGTTTACCTTAAGGAAACCAATTTTATGACCCAATTTCGGGCTAAACTTTCCTCCACACCAAATTTATCTCCTCCCAGCGCTATACCGTAAATCAAAGTTTGCCGGCTATAAAATTATTAACAAATAAGGTTTTAGAGTTTCCTTAAGGTAAAAGATTAGCCGTTTGGTCTTGAAATATAGCATTGAGGAGAATATGAAAGATTCTGTTAGAGAGAGATTTATTAGATATGTCTCTATTTTATATACTTGTGTAATATATTATTAATATAAAGCAATAATGTGCCATATATATATATATAGGAAATAAAAGTGCTTAAGAGAGAGCTTGAATGTTACTTTTTCACACAAATCAAACTTCCACTGTCCTTATCGCGATGAAAAAATATATTGGGAGGGCTTGGTTCATCAGTGATAAACACTCCTAGCGGTTTCACCAAATTAATCTACCAAACCGCTTCTTAGAGCTCTAATACTGTATTGGATCATTCTGCTTATATATGCTACAATGAAGGATGGAATGTCAGAAATGGTATTTAAGGAAAACTACGGACATAGGCTTTTAGGACAGTAGAATTATATATAAATATTTGCATCGAGCAATGCTCTTCAGAAAACTTGCAATATATGCCTTTAATGTATGGAGTACCTTATACAGGTTTTTGTTGAAATATTTGGCTCGAAAGGAAACACTAGCTGTTGAAAGAAAGCGAGAACTATGTCAATATTTAAAGTCAAGTGCGAATTTAAAGTAGAAAGATTTGAAATAAAAATAATTTTGGGAAAGCATATTGCAGTATTAAATTCTTCATTATCGTATATATTTAAAATATATTAAGCTTTTATAACAATAAATGGGTTATATACACTCATGGACAAAACTTTAGGAAGTGGAAAGCTTTGATTCCGTCGGTCGTCTAGTTTTTGAAAGAGACAGAGGCAATATTGTTCACACTTGGTTATCTCGTGTGTGTTCAATAAAGATCACTGTAATATCTTTCAGAGTTATTATCTGATTTCCGATATACATGCTAAAAGGTATAACTTCCTTTGTCTATGAGAGCATATCTAATTTACATTAACGTTTGTGCAAGGTATAAGACAAAAATGAAAAAAAAAAGAAGGAATTTAAAACATAGAGTAGAAAAATAAGATTATCTCTTAATGGTGAAACTTAAATTGTTGATGGTAAACTCTTGTTAGTGAATAAATAAGGTTTATTACATTAAAAGAAGGTATTTTCTTTATTTCTCCCGTGTTAATCTTTTTTGGTAATGAGACCCTCGTGCGCTTGGTAATGGTATGGGTAAGGAGAGACCTATATTTTCAACAAACCAGAAAAACCTCAATCTAATAAAAATCAATATATTATATAATTTTGAAAATATAGCAATCCATAAAGGCATCTTTAAATAAAAAGACATGTATTGGATCAATTCTATTGTTCTTGCAAGGCGTAGAGCATCATAACCAAAACTGGTTGATATCGTTTTGAAAATAGAGCAATCCATAAATTAAATAAATTGATCCAATATATGTATTTTTATTTAAATATTATATAATATAAAAAAGAAGCATCTCCTAGTCTGAAATTTTCTGATGGCTTACGCCATCTATCGGAATTAAAATCAACTAATCGTTGCAATTCTTATTTATAATTTTTAATTACAAAATAATTGATCGAATACAAGCTTTATCTTTTTAAACCAAGAAAATCCAACCACGTAAGCGTTTCAGGCTGTTGGCCTTCGTCAGCGTAATGTAGGCTGTACCTCAGCGACCACACAAAATATATTTACATATATAAACATAAAAATATTTCTATGCCTATATAATACATGTTAGTTTTCTTAAACAGGTGCCTAACACGAAGTAATATCTCATCTCATGTAGACATCAACATTACCATAACTATATTGGAAGATTATGAACTCAAAAGGAGATTCTTCTATCGAAACATGTTTATTTCACTAGCTTTCGATCGACATCTTTCTTCAACGGGCGTAATATCTCATTATACTATCAAATGCTCTTCTTTATTCTTATTTTCTTTGAAATAAGTTCCGCACTTTTGAAATCGCTCAAATATTATCATTATCTTATGAAAAAGGCATCTTCTTATCGTGCAACTGAAAGTTGCTGATGGCTTGCGCCATCTATCGGAATAAATATCAACTATTCTCGTTGATTTTTAATTATTCCAGAATTGGCCGATTACCCATTCTTGATTAATCAAGAAAAGCTAACCACGTTTTTTCACATTATCATTATCGTTTGTCCATATTTACATAAATATTCTTATTTACATATGAATCAGCTTAGTTTCGGATCTTTCATGACACAATGTCGCAAATGTCATAAAACTGTCCCCTCACGCAGTTTTAACTAACCATAAAGCCAACGTGTACAGTTTGGTGAATTCCTGGGCGTGGCGAGTCTTTTGGCCGGAATTTGTGTCGTAGATTTAAAGGTCAGGAATATTTACATATTAGCCTGGAAATTTTACAAATATAATTGACTCATTGCGTTATTCGATGGATTAATTATATCTATTATTTAATTTCCTATTTAAGATATAAATTAATCAAGATTTTTAATTACTATTAATTTTCTATTTGTATTTTTATTTGTATATACAGTTAAACTGTCTATAGCGCTCCCTCTTGGGACTCACCAAAATAGGGTGCTATAGACAGGTCACTTTTAATGTAAATCGCATCGTACTATTAAAATCGGGCGCTATAGAGAGGAAGGCGCTATTTAGAGGGGGCGCTATAGACAGGTTTAACTGCATATATATATATTTTTAACTCACTCGTCTTGTAATACGTTATTAGTATTTTATATTGTAAGTTTTATATAAAATACTTCAAATCTCATTCTAACATACAATATAAAAGTAAGTTTCAATTTGTTTATCAAGACGCATCTTTTTGCATATAGCTTCTATCTAATTATATACTATGGTATATTCGATACACAAAAATGTATAAGCCAATATGTAATGGAACTACCAGAAAGTTTACACCAGGGAAAACAATAGCACGCCGGCCAACATATTATTTTCTACCATGGAAGACAACAAGGTGGGAAAGCGACTAAATTGCCTCAATGCTCTTTAAATATTTACTTTAGTTCCCAATAGATGGCAGTGCATTTATAAATTTATAAGTTCTCCCAGCGCTTGGCAGCTCTTTAAAAGCCTATTGATATGTATTTTGATGGCTCTACAAGTTGGGGAAATTTACCAATTTTTGATGAATTTTGTATGAAGAGTGTTAAAACTTTGTTGTAAAAGGTTTACCTTTATAAATATTGTTCTTTTTTATTTTGTTTTTATTTGAGGGAATAGAGATATAGGTAAAAGTGAGTTGATCTTTTTTATTTTGAGGAGCGTACAATAAGGTTACATTGTATAAAAGAAAAAAAGCTTTAAATAGATAATTTATAAAATGGGAAAAATATCAAATATATATGTAAAAATTTCTAGTTAAAATATCATTAATTGAATATAAAGAGTTTTCAATCGAAGAAAATATTTTTTTTTTAATCACTAAATGCAAACTGGCGAAACCACTGGAAGAGTTCATTATTGAAGAGAGAGAAAGATTAACCAAGCTCTTCAATTATAAGTTTTTTTATCGTCGCAGTTTGAAGTCTGTAAAAAAATAGTTTTTCAATTATATAAAAAAAACTGTTATAATTATCAGTTGATATTTTATATTTCATAGTGTTTATTTATGTAAGATTATTGATAATTAGATAATAAATAAGCATATATTATAAAGTAATAACGCATCAGATATACATATATAAAAGAAATAAAAAATATTTTTTAGCACGAATGTTTCTTTTATGCATAGAACAACACCTCTACTGTCCTTTCTACGATGAAAATATATTGGGATTATATTGGGATTTTTGGTCGTACACCCTACACCACGCTGAGGAGGGCCAACAGCCCGAAACGCGTACGTGGTTAGCTTTACTTGATTTATTAATAAATTGGGTTGGCTATATATATATGTATATATATATCACGGAACAAGCTAAATAAACGTCTAATTCATTTTTCTTTCACTATATGGCGCTCTGCCATCTAAAATTCTCATGTGCTCTTGGTCAGGATATGTCTATTTTTATGATATATATGATAAACAAGGGCAACTCTCCAGTCAAAATAAACGTCAAAACAAGACTCCAATTATTGACCGTCACCGCAAATTACTGGACACGGGTCAGTGACAAAACCACAACACCATATTTGGTAAACAGAGAACGTTTACCTGGGTATTATAAAAACCAAACAATTATAAATTCTAAAACTATTTTAGAGGCGTAATATTCTTTTTACCATGGTAGATTAAACTGGCGAAACCGCTGGGAGGGTTCACCACTGATGAGCCAGGCCCTCCCTTTAATTTTTCCATCGCAGTAAGGACAGTAGAAAGTGTTTTATTTTAAAAAGAATATTACGCCTCTAAAATAGTTTTATAATTTGATAACAGATGGCGCTCTAGTACATCGTAAAATTATAAATTCATCAGTTCACTAATTTTTTTAACTTTTAAGAATATAATAATAAAGAAAGACTTCTGTTTGGTTAGAAAAACAGTATGACGTTAGCCACTTTGCTGTCCTTAGGTATATTCTATCGCAATGGAAATTTATGAAAATATTTTATACTAATTAGTCCCGTGTGTACTCATCAAAGATTTATTCCTTAATATTATTAATATTTACAAGCTTTCGAGTTAAAAACCTCTATTCCACTGGTATTTCTCAATGTACAAACATTTGAAATATATATTATTAAAGTGCCTTACACACACGCAACAGTATTCTAATCAATTGGTCTCTTGATTTAATTATTGATTTTGATATATGTAAAATTTGTATCAATTAAATTTACTCGCAATTTGTTTGTGTTTACTAATATCATCCAATATTATCTCTACAGACTTTATTGCAATGATAAAAAGTTATGAGAGGGCTTGACTCATCAGTGGCACATAACTTTCATCATTGTAGTAAAATCTTGTGAAGGTCCAACCCCACCGGCGAATGCAAGTAACCAAACGGGATTCTGACACATTTGTAAGTGCATAAGTCGAACTGCTTTTCACATGTATAGACATGTGGTGCACTTACAGTAAAAGCAGTCGCCTTCTTCAACCCACCATGATTTCATGGCCTGTACCACGAGTACTCGGGATAAGCAAAATGTAATCATTGTAGTAAGGTCTGTAGAGATAATATTTGATGATATTATTTAAAAAAGAAACACATTAACAGTAAATTTGAGTGTTAAAATTTTTATCGATAGGCGGCAATTGAATTTATAAATATTTTATATATATATGTGTATACATTTATTTCATATATTCATCGCATATTTATCTTACCTAATCTATTATTAATATAATCTATTGCCTAATCTATTATCATTATTATTATATATTCGTGAATACGCTAATCACCACATGTATATTAAGAGGTTGCGGGGAGATATGTAAATATATTACCTTAGTTACATATAAGCTGTACTACCAATCAGACGAGTGATAAAATTACCCCTAGGAGAGCAGCTCATCAATTATTTATGTAAATAGATGCGTTTATTTATTAACATCAATACGTCTAGACACACGGGAGCCCATTATATATTAATTGTGATGTGAAAGAGGTCAACTTTTATATAACACATGTAAGATGGAATTTTGAATATAAAAGTTGAAAATTATTTTTTTGTTATTTTAAAATAGAAAAAACGGATGAACCGGCTGAGAGGAGGATTTTACCCGAGTAATGGTTTAACCAACATATATTTAGTTTACGGAGAAGATCAATAGATAGTGTCTAGTTTAGAATTTTATTTTAAAGGGAGAGGTGTCCTATGGTTTTCTAGATATTTTATACCAATAATAATAATAGTTATATATATATGTTATATTAAAATATTATTTCATTTAAAATTATATTTAATAGAATCAAATACTCTGCTAAATCGACCGCCAGAGGTCACGCTTCCCCTATAAAAACTCATTGTTGTTTTTTTCCCAATGGCCGGCTCAACCCTTTTGTACATTATGTAAATAAGTTTCCATTTTTTTTATTCTTACGCCTTAAACCAGGCAATGCTTTTATCAAATTATGTTTTTATATATTCCATAAGCTCAATTAAAGTTATTTTCAATTTTTACTATTTTATTATACTTTCAAGGTTTTAACCACAACTGCATTGACATAGCATAATCCTCAAAATAATCAAAAATCAACAGAAATATTTATTTGTATAGTTATGAAAAATTTTAAGATTAATAATTTTTTTAATTTAATTTAAATGTGTGAGGTTTTTTTTTATTTTTTTTTGTAATAAATAATTAATTAATAAATAATAAATATATATATAGATGGCGCGTTTAGTTTTGATGTCTATTTTGACGGGAGAGGCGACCTTTGTCTCTTTAGATATATATATATATATTATATATTATATAAAAAAATTGATTTTTGTTGTTTTGGATCATCTTGAGGATTAAGCTATGGCGGTGCAGTCGTGGTTGAAATCTTGAAAAAGATAATAAAAATGGTTTTGATCAGCAATTGCTTTTATTGTGCTAAAGGAATATATACAAACATAATTTGGTAAAAAGTAATGCCTGGCTTAAGGCGAGTGAACAAAGAAAACAAAAAACTATTTACATAATGTACAAAGTTTTGAGCCGACCAACGTGAAACGACAACAATCGATTTTATATAGGGGAAAGTCCCGACATCTGGTGGTAGATTTAACAGAGTATTTGATTCGATGAAATACAACCCTAAATAAAATAATACCCTAATATAACATAATTTTAAATAAAATATTTTAATATAACATATATATATAATACTATATCTCTCTCTCTCATACTCATATTATATTCATGGACACAAAACTGTAGGAAGTTGTACCTTATAGCATGTATATCGGGATTCAGACAATAACTCTGAAATATAATACAGTGGACCCTCATTGAAGAAACACGAGATAACCGAGTTTGTACAAAATTGACTCTGTCTCCAATAATTGAAAAAAAAAAAAAAGACGACCGGCGATATAAAAGACTTTCCACTGCCTTAAGTTTTATCCATGAGTGTATATTAACGTATAATACCATCTATATATGTATTACCTGTCAACTACACGGGGTACAGTGGGATCTAGTACACAGCTTAATTATCTATAACCCCAATTAATTAAACAAGAGAAAGAAAGCTATTTATTAATTAATAAAGAAAAATGAATGGAGGGGAAATTTAGTAGGAAAAATAGTAAATTGGAGTGCTTAATTAACTTAGGATTAATTCCTCCCTCAATTCGTTTAAAGTAATTGAAAAATCTATGAATCATTTAGCTGTGAAATATTAAATTTTGACCAATATAATTTAATTAAAGTTTCCGAATAAGCTGTCATCTTCTGGAGAGTTTCTCTTTATTGGAGAATTTATTATTTATTAATACTCTCTGCTCTCTCTCAAGTAGGGGGATTAGTAATATATATAAACACACTAATTGAATATTAGTTTTATATTAAACTTTAATTAATTTCTTTAATAGAGAATACTAATTTATTCTATTACTCTATTAATTTTATTATCCCTAGTACAAGTGGTACAGGTCATGATAATCATGGTGGGTAGTTAGCGACTGCTTTTACTGTAAGTGTACTTACATGTCTACATATGTGAAAAGCATTCGACTTTTGCACTTACTAATATGCCAGAGCCCCGTTTGGTTGCTTGCATTCGCTGGTGGGGTTGGAATATTGCTAGAATCGGAGGCCATTGGAGCAAATATTTTATAAGAAAAAAGTGCCAAATTCAGGATTCGATCCCGAGTTGTAGCGGTCTTAAACCAACGGTTTAGAGATGATTACTATTCTAACTAGTATTAAAATTTTGAGGATATATTAACAAAATAACATTCTTTATTCTTAGTAATTAAAATTTCCTTTTGTCTTTATCACGATGGGAAATATGCGAGAGAGAGAGATTGGTATAGTTCTATCTCAGTAAGGGAAAATTTAGCGCTAAATAGTTCAAATTCTTACATAAAGATGGCGTATAGGGTTTTGTATTTAATTTTATAATTTTGAGAGAAAGAGTGAATAATCAATACTCCTCTAATACCAACTATCGAGCACATGTGCTCGTGGTCAGGAGATGCCTTCTTTATTTTTAACTAGACGAATGACCCGGGAAACGCCCGGGTTTACACGATTAAATGTATTATTCAAACACATAAAACATAGGAAAATAAAACATAGCAAATATAGCAAGAGCCGTTATTTTAAACGGCGAATTAGATCAGTTATAGCAAAAAATGAAAATATATATGTAAATTGTGAAATAGTTATAAATTAGAAAACCTGTAAATATAGTTAAGGCTTGCATTGTAATTAAGAAAAAGCTTCTCGTCTAGAACGCTGAGGCGACCTGCCGGCGGCGCGCGTCCGTTGGCTGCCGGCAGGTCGCCAGAGCGTTCTAGAGGGCGCTGCTCGTGAGCTAAGTAGAATAATTTGAATATATAGTTTTAATAATTGATTTATATATTTTTTAAAATAGCCTATCGTCATCCCCGTTTTTTTTTACCTATGTGTGGAAATTTTGGTTTGAATTAGTGAACTACTGCGAATTTGTATACCGGACATACAAACCAACATTCATTTTTATATATATAGATATCAACACCTGACCCACTTATCTTTAATTTTTTCTATTGTTTTTTCATAATTATACACTTATTCAGTAATATCTTGCTATACTGACATTATACCTTCAATTCGACACCAAATATATCTATAACTTTCTTTAAATATTATAAAACATATATATATATATACATACAGTCATGTTTGTCCGCTCACTTACATAAAGAAAGATCAACTTCTTTAATTCCCATTAGGCTTAAGTAAATATCAGTCAAGTGTAGTTTATATAGAGTTAAGTGCGTGGGTGGGCTAAGATATATTGAAAGTTTATTTAAATAAATATTTGCATACCATTAAATAAGGCGAATATAATTAACAAATTCCCATACTCCAAACGTACTTTAACCATTTGTGTGTCTAACTAAGCTAATTAAACATAACTAAATCTAATTATACAATTAGGTAAAATAAATATAATTCAGATATTATGTTTAGATTTGCTAGTTTATCACACTATGCAAATATCCCCAACAAAAATCTATTTACATATAATTAAATATATACACACATATATAATCCAGATAATCGGATTCTAACATTATAATCATTGTGTTTATAATATATATATTCCTAAGAGAGATATTCCTATTGTATCACCGAGCGTAATAACATATTATATATTTCAATACATTGATAAATATATAGTGAGGATACTGGCGCCTACAGGCAAAATGGAAGATGTAATACAAGTATATATTATACAAACTAAGTACAAAGATGATACTTGTATTTTTCTTGTCCAAGAGATAAACAGCTATTTTATATCACCGAGAAAAATAACATATTGTACATTTGGATCCAGGCCTTTAAGCAAAATGGAAGATAATACAAGTATGTAAAAACTAAGTACAAATATGAACTTGTATTTCGCTTGTCCATGAGAGATAAACAGCTATTTATATTACCGAGTGAAATAAAAGATTGTACTTCTGGATCCAATGATAAATATAAAGGAAGGAGACTTGCTTCTATAGACAAAATGTAAGATGTAATACAAGTATGTACAAACTAAGTATAAAAATGATACTTGTATTTCGCTTGTCCATGAGAGGTGAAACAGCTATTTTATATCACCGAGAAAAATTCAATATTGTACATACAAAGACTGGCTCATAGAAGGGGGCAAGAAATGCGTATGTGGTTGGCTTTTCTTGATTTATGAAGAAAATGGGTTTGCTAAATATCAGGGAATAAGTTAAATAAACGTTTAGGTGAACGCATTTTAGATGGCAGAGTGCCATATATATATATGGTATAATATGTAAATATATATATCATATAATAAGAGTCACACACCGAAACTGTACCGTATAGAGAAGTTTGTAAATTCTCTATGAGAAGGTATAAAATGTGAAGTATGAAATGTGTGTATTTTAAGGCCTTTAATTGAATAATATCGTTTTTATATATGTCTATATAAACACAAGGTAATAAGACCAAATCCAAATGAATAAATAGTGAGTGACGTTTCGGTAACAGCGTTGTTACCATTGTATGAAGATGGTAACAACACTGTTACCAAAACGTCACACACTATTTGTTTATTTTGATTTGGTCTTATTACCTTGTGTTTATAATCTATAATCCAAATTGTGCCTTATCATATATATGTGTTTATCTTTTAAAATTCTGAGAGAGAGTTCTACAATAGTATCATCTTTAAATTACAAATTGGCAGTTTATTAATAAACACATACACACAAGACGCAACGTTATATTTAATTATTTAAAATATAAAGTAAACTATAAAACATCTATAACTATAAATAACTATCATAATCTTTCTAAACCAAAAACACTATCCAATTTAAACTCTTACTCAACTATTTAAGAACAGGAGCGCCTGAAGGGAAACAAAAAGGGGTTATATGGAAATAAGACAAAACCTATTTAATCCGAAACAAATGAAGGGGAACAGCGGAGATGCCTCAGCAAGATGAGGATTGGAGGGGGGGAAGAGGTGGTATAATTTCTAGAGATATTCTGAGTGAAGGTGTCTCCAGTACCTGACTGTTAGTGTCCACAATGTAACATTGTAATCGAATCTTTCCGTGGAATTGACCACATGATGGGCTGCTTTGATTGGCTGAGGAAATTGCTATTTTCTTTTACCTTATATCACCGCCTTTATTCTATATTTTCTCCCTATTTATATAATGTTTTGAGATTGGTATTATAACTATCTTTTATTTCTATTGAGTAGGAATTCTTTGGCTGAATGACTTACCTATCTTTCAGATATTATTATACTGCTCTAAAAATATAGATAATGTGGAATTTATAGTTGCAATATGCTTTCAAAATTATTATTATATCGAATCTTTCTACCTCAAATTCGCACTTGACTTTAAATATTGACTCAATCTCACATTCTTTCAACAGCTAGAATTTCTTTTCTGGGTCAAATGTTTCAACACAAACCTGTATAAGGTATTCCATACATCAAATAAATATATTGAAAGTTTTCGGAAGAGCATTACTCGATGCAAATATTTATATGTAATTCTTACTGTCCTAAAAGCTTATGTCCATAGTAGCTTGTTATACAATTTCTGAAATTCCAACCTTCATTGTAGCATATATAAGCAGAATGATCC
Source organism: Cordylochernes scorpioides (assembly GCA_030710605.1). Lineage (NCBI taxonomy): Eukaryota > Metazoa > Arthropoda > Arachnida > Pseudoscorpiones > Chernetidae > Cordylochernes > Cordylochernes scorpioides. Next base: position 8,599,475 of record CP092881.1, on the reverse strand, counting down.
AATACAGTATTGGAGCTCTAAGAAGAGGTCTGGTGGATTAAATTGGCGAAATCTCTGGGAGGTTTCACCACTGTTGAGTCAAGCCCTCTCAATTTTTTTCATCGCAGTAAGGACAGTATAAACATTTTTTTGATGTGTAAAAGAGGAATTCTTTCTTTAATGCTTTCATTTTTTTATATATAAAAACGATTAATAATATATTTTTGAAGTAATATAATTTTATTTATTTATTAATTATCTTATAACTTATTATTTTACAATTCATATATATTTATATATCAAATTGAGAAAAGAAACCACTCTTCATTTTCAAAAAATAAATAAATCAATAAAATAAATTACAAAAAAAAAAATGAAAAAAGAGATAAGATTACTCTAGTTATAAAAAGACTGATTATTTAATTATATTTGTATAAAAAACATCATATATATAATTAGAAAGATTATGTAAAGACAGAAGAATTTTACAAAAATGATAATATATTCAAATTAAAACAACATTCAATTTGTATGTACTTCTGTTTATGCAAATTTTTCAACGTTGTAACTCTACAAATTTGAAGGGTATATTAGGTTGAAGGATTATTGGATGGAAAACGGGAATGAATATCATTGCCGAGGTGACTTGGAGGCTATTAAAGTATGTCTGCAAATACGGTGTTGTGCAATTTGAATTGTAAATAGAAGTTTGAGCCCATTAAGAGGAGTGTGAAAAAATTGGAATACATTGAGGAAAGAGATGCTATTTGAATGTCTGACCTTTAATCTTTACTTTAAATCTTCTAATTTAACAATTTAATCTCTTTTATTATATATAACAAGAGACTCTCAAATGGATTTCAATCATCTATTGAGACAAATCTTTTATATAACTCTCTCTGGCGGAGTCGTTTACGCGGTTGGCGACACCAATAAAGAACTGTATATATTTTTGTATATATGCATATTTGTCAATTATTATATGTATTTACATTCATTTATTCATATATATTTATCAAAATTCGAAACTATTTTAAAGGCGTAAGATTCTTTTTGATATTAAACAATTTCTACTGCCCTTACTGCAATGGAAAAATTAATGAGAGGGCCTGGCTCATCAGTGGTGAACCCTCTCACTAATGAGCCAGGCCCTCTCATTAATTTTTCCATTGCAGTAAGGGCAGTAGAAATTGTTTAATTTCAAAAGAATCTTACGCCTTCAAAATAGTTTCTAATTTTGATAAGAGATGGCGCGGTAGTGCATCATATATATTTATCATTACATGATGTTATTTACTCATATTTATGTATTAACCTTATATAACCCCATATGAGCGATGTAATAGAGAAGTTTCAATTTCAATCTCTCTTTATCTCTCTTGGCGATCTTCCATCAAATTCTGCAGCGGTGGCAGAGGCGCTATGTAAATATTCATTGTACATAGTTGCATATATTTTTATTGTATTTTTTAAAATTATAATAATCATCATCATTGTAAATTTTTCATATCTACTTAAATAGTGCAGTCTGTGTACCTTTTCCTATATTTTAGACGGGATATCAATAAAACTTATGTTATTTGTCATTTATCTCTTTCTTAAATAATCGAGATTGATAAAAAATATCGATGTAATTAAAATTTTTCCATTTTTATATTTATTTTCATAAAGAAATTTATTAATATTGCTAAAATTATCAATATAATTTTTTTTTAATTCATAAAATTTATATCTATTACTACCCCCCACGCAGACCTTTTATACTGCTATAAATGAAAATTGAGTGAAGAGGAAGGCTTGGCTTATCAATGGTGAACACTCCTAACAGTTTCGGGGGTTCATTCCTGGGATGAGCCATGCTCTTCCTCATTTAAATTTTATTCGTTGTAGTATGAGGTCTGTATAAAATTATTTTAATAATATTTATTTGAATAAAAAGGCATATATTGGATCAAAATATAATTTATTTTACCATGATATTTTGATCTAATATATGCCTTTTTATTTAAAGATTTATTTATGGATTGGTCTATTTTCAAAATTATATAGTATATATATAATTGACCTTTATATTTACCCACTTTATATTATAATGTAGTAAAAAATGAGATGAAAACAATGGTTAAATTAATGGTGAAGTTTTTTTCACCCATATTCCTTCTGGAAAAAAAGTGTAGCTAAAGGTTATCTGTCAACGATTAATAGAACGTATATGATGTTATTAAGGATCCTTTAAAAACCTAAAATTCAGTATATATAAAAGTAATGTAATTCAAATTTAATTTAAACATATTTTTAAACTAAATATTAGAAATTGGCGTTTCTTTCCGTTATAGTATAAAAATGTATTTGTTAGCATTGTAACATGTTGAAAATTATCCTAGCGACATCTATCGATCATAAATGTAAATATGCAACTCTAATTTATTAAATTTATATATATATATTTATTTAATAAATTAGATATATATATAATATATATATATAATATATACAACTTTAAAAATTATATATATCTTATATAAAGTATAAAAGATATTCTGCTTGTATTTAGAATTGTTGAGATTATTTTAATTTTGGTTATCTTGAGGATTAAGCTATGGCGGTGCAGTCGTGGGGTTGAATAATATTGAAATAAAAATAATAATGGTTTTGATTAGTAATTGCTTTAATTGTGATAAAGGAATATATAAAAGAACATAATTTGATGAGAGTAATGCCTGGCTTAAGGCGTAAGCATGAAAAGCTTATTTACATAATGTACAAAAGTTTTAGCCGGCCAACGGGGAACAACAACAATGAGTTTATATAATGGAAGCGTGACCTCTGGCGGTCGATTCAGCAGAGTATTTATATCTATGAAATTATAATTTTTAAAATAAAATATTTTTATAATATAACATATATATATAATTTTTAAAGTTGTGCGGGACTTTTGGATCACCCTGTATACTGAATTTTAGGTTTTTAAAGGATCCTTTAGTAACATCATATATGGTCTATTAATCTTTGTCCCATACATTTTCAAATTGACTTTTTTTCCAGAGGGAATATGGATAATAAAAACTCCACCATTAATTTAGCCAATGTTTTCATCTCATTTTTAAATACATTATAATATAAAGTGGGTAAATATATAGGTCCATTTTCTATTTTAATAAAAACCCTGATATTTTGAATGGATGATTTTATTCCGGATAAAAATTTAGATGTTCGCTCAAATATATATATATTCCAAAAGAGAAAAACCTCTCCTTTTGACTATATACATGTATATATAATGATATGCATTAGCGTGCCATCTGTTATGAAAATTCGAATGAACTGGCGAAACCGCTGGGAAGGTTCACCACTGATGAACCATGCCCTCCCATTAATTTTTCAATGCAGTAAGAGCAGTAGAAATTGTGTACCCATGTGTACGTGTCTATAATATTTTCGAATTTTCACATATATATTTTTTTTAAATAGAGCAATCCATAAATAGATCTTTATTTTAAAATATATATATTGGATCAAAAAGGTATAACAACATTCAAGGTATAACAACATATTTATGTGACGCTGGGTTCGTTGTTGACGTAAATATGTTATAATACCTTGATAAAGGTTGGCGTTCAGCCAACTGAAATATTTGTAATATAAATTCTATTTTAATTCAATATATGCCTTTTTAATTAAATATATATATGCATTATATATATCAAATAAATTTAAAAGCATATATTGGATCAAAATATAATTTATTTAACAATATATCAGTTGGCTGAACGCCAACCTTTATCAAGGTATTATAACATATATATATATAGTGCAAATAAATACTCTCCACACTTAAAACACGTTCGAAAAACGATTACTTTGCAATTAGTAGAAATTATTTCAATAATTTATGCATTTTAAAAATCTAAAACACATGGCACAACTATAAATATTTTAATCATACCTAAATCACTATATCAATGAACAATATCTCTATTATGTATATATTTTAAAATTGGGTCGATGTTTGGGTCGCCTCAAAAGACGAGGAATTTTTTCGACACGGAATCCGTATGCTGCCCGAAATATGGGAAAAAGTCGTAGCTAAAGATAGACAATACTTTGAATGAAATATATTGTACTGATTTCTCTGAATAAAGCTTCGAATTTATTAAAAAAATCCCTCAAAACTTATTTGTACGCCTAATATATTTATTCTCTTTAACAAACATCAAATAAAGCCTTTTTGATCATAATAAAAATTCATAAAAAAAAAAACATCAAATAACTTTTCCATATTTTCTAGCTCTCTCAGAATATCCTTTATAAAAATAATATTTAAAATTCTGAAAAAACTTGAGAATAAAGTTTTCGAAAGGGTATTACAGTTATTTTTTATTAGCTGAGTTACTTTATCTTTAAATCTGAATCTTTAACCCTCAAAATTTAAATTAGTGTTCCAGATGAAGTTCACGGATTCCCTCGTGGTCCTTTGAAGCTGTCCAGATGGTTTTGGAGAGCTAGCGTTCGACATCATAATCTTGGCACTCTGACTTTTAAGGTCAGACCGTTTACCTTATCATGGTTTACATATTGGAAAGGTTCTGTGTTGTTATCCTTTTTTTCGCAGGTTCTACCTGCTCCGCCCAATATTCTCTTTATTCCTGCATCCGGATATACATATCGCCCGCTGTTCAAGAACGAATGTCCGTCGCTCACATCCGAATTTAAACGAATCTTTGTCAAATCTGTTATCGTCGATAAATCGACCTCTATTTCAGACACCTCGATGGGAATAATAGCATCGTGTAGATCTTTATCTAGTCCCACCGCCAGTACCGCAAATGGGTTGAAAAAACCTGATGTTCTCCATCTCCAGACAGAAAAACGCAGAGCTTGCGAGCCGAGACAAGGAGAGGAAAAAGTACACTCATGGACAAAACTTAAGAAAGTGAGAATTCTTTGATTTTGCAAGGTCGTCTATAATTTTGTAGGAGACAGAGGTAAATTTTTTTACACTTAGTTATCTCGTGTGCCTTCAATAAAAGTCACTGTAATACCTTCCAAAGTTATTGTCTGAATCCCGATATACATGCTAGAAGGTACAACTTTCTTAAGTTTTGTCTATGAGTATATACAATATAAGCTTCAGTTTAGGAAGGCTAATTGTATAATTATCTTCTACAGGATCTATACAACAAGATGATACACTACAGATAATCTGCGTTACAGGATCTATACAACAAGATGATACACTACAGATAAGCTAGGTTACAGGATCTATACAACAAGATGATACACTACAGATAAGCTAGGTTACAGGATCTATACAACAAGATGATACACTACAGATAAGCTGCGTTACAGGATCTATACAACAAGATGATACACTACAGATAAGCTGCGTTACAGGATCTATACAACAAGATGATACACTACAGGCCCAAGATAAGCTGCGTTACAGGATCTATACAACAAGATGATACACTACAGATAAGCTGCGTTACAGGATCTATACAACAAGATGATACACTACAGGCCCAAGATAAGCTGCGTTACAGGATCTATACAACAAGATGATACACTACAGATAAGCTGCGTTACAGGATCTATACAACAAGATGATACACTACAGATAAGCTAGGTTACAGGATCTATACAACAAGATGATACACTACAGATAAGCTAGGTTACAGGATCTATACAACAAGATGATACACTACAGATAATCTGCGTTACAGGATCTATACAACAAGATGATACACTACAGATAAGCTAGGTTACAGGATCTATACAACAAGATGATACACTACAGATAATCTGCGTTACAGGATCTATACAACAAGATGATACACTACAGATAAGCTAGGTTACAGGATCTATACAACAAGATGATACACTACAGATAAGCTAGGTTACAGGATCTATACAACAAGATGATACACTACAGATAAGCTGCGTTACAGGATCTATACAACAAGATGATACACTACAGATAAGCTAGGTTACAGGATCTATACAACAAGATGATACACTACAGATAAGCTAGGTTACAGGATCTATACAACAAGATGATACACTACAGATAAGCTAGGTTACAGGATCTATACAACAAGATGATACACTACAGATAATCTGCGTTACAGGATCTATACAACAAGATGATACACTACAGATAAGCTAGGTTACAGGATCTATACAACAAGATGATACACTACAGATAAGCTAGGTTACAGGATCTATACAACAAGATGATACACTACAGATAATCTGCGTTACAGGATCTATACAACAAGATGATACACTACAGATAAGCTAGGTTACAGGATCTATACAACAAGATGATACACTACAGATAAGCTAGGTTACAGGATCTATACAACAAGATGATACACTACAGATAATCTGCGTTACAGGATCTATACAACAAGATGATACACTACAGATAAGCTAGGTTACAGGATCTATACAACAAGATGATACACTACAGATAATCTGCGTTACAGGATCTATACAACAAGATGATACACTACAGATAAGCTGCGTTACAGGATCTATACAACAAGATGATACACTACAGATAAGCTGCGTTACAGGATCTATACAACAAGATGATACACTACAGATAAGCTAGGTTACAGGATCTATACAACAAGATGATACACTACAGATAAGCTGCGTTACAGGATCTATACAACAAGATGATACACTACAGATAAGCTAGGTTACAGGATCTATACAACAAGATGATACACTACAGATAATCTGCGTTACAGGATCTATACAACAAGATGATACACTACAGATAAGCTAGGTTACAGGATCTATACAACAAGATGATACACTACAGATAAGCTAGGTTACAGGATCTATACAACAAGATGATACACTACAGATAAGCTGCGTTACAGGATCTATACAACAAGATGATACACTACAGATAATCTGCGTTACAGGATCTATACAACAAGATGATACACTACAGATAAGCTAGGTTACAGGATCTATACAACAAGATGATACACTACAGATAATCTGCGTTACAGGATCTATACAACAAGATGATACACTACAGATAAGCTGCGTTACAGGATCTATACAACAAGATGATACACTACAGATAAGCTGCGTTACAGGATCTATACAACAAGATGATACACTACAGATAAGCTAGGTTACAGGATCTATACAACAAGATGATACACTACAGATAAGCTGCGTTACAGGATCTATACAACAAGATGATACACTACAGATAAGCTAGGTTACAGGATCTATACAACAAGATGATACACTACAGATAAGCTAGGTTACAGGATCTATACAACAAGATGATACACTACAGATAATCTGCGTTACAGGATCTATACAACAAGATGATACACTACAGATAAGCTAGGTTACAGGATCTATACAACAAGATGATACACTACAGATAAGCTAGGTTACAGGATCTATACAACAAGATGATACACTACAGATAATCTGCGTTACAGGATCTATACAACAAGATGATACACTACAGATAAGCTAGGTTACAGGATCTATACAACAAGATGATACACTACAGATAAGCTAGGTTACAGGATCTATACAACAAGATGATACACTACAGATAAGCTAGGTTACAGGATCTATACAACAAGATGATACACTACAGATAATCTGCGTTACATGATCTATACAACAAGATGATACACTACAGATAAGCTGCGTTACAGGATCTATACAACAAGATGATACACTACAGATAAGCTAGGTTACAGGATCTATACAACAAGATGATACACTACAGATAATCTGCGTTACAGGATCTATACAACAAGATGATACACTACAGATAAGCTAGGTTACAGGATCTATACAACAAGATGATACACTACAGATAATCTGCGTTACAGGATCTATACAACAAGATGATACACTACAGATAATCTGCGTTACAGGATCTATACAACAAGATGATACACTACAGATAATCTGCGTTACAGGATCTATACAACAAGATGATACACTACAGATAAGCTAGGTTACAGGATCTATACAACAAGATGATACACTACAGATAAGCTAGGTTACAGGATCTATACAACAAGATGATACACTACAGGCCCAAGATAAGCTGCGTTACAGGATCTATACAACAAGATGATACACTACAGATAATCTGCGTTACAGGATCTATACAACAAGATGATACACTACAGATAAGCTAGGTTACAGGATCTATACAACAAGATGATACACTACAGATAATCTGCGTTACAGGATCTATACAACAAGATGATACACTACAGATAAGCTAGGTTACAGGATCTATACAACAAGATGATACACTACAGATAAGCTAGGTTACAGGATCTATACAACAAGATGATACACTACAGATAAGCTGCGTTACAGGATCTATACAACAAGATGATACACTACAGATAAGCTAGGTTACAGGATCTATACAACAAGATGATACACTACAGATAAGCTGCGTTACAGGATCTATACAACAAGATGATACACTACAGATAAGCTGCGTTACAGGATCTATACAACAAGATGATACACTACAGATAAGCTAGGTTACAGGATCTATACAACAAGATGATACACTACAGATAAGCTAGGTTACAGGATCTATACAACAAGATGATACACTACAGATAAGCTGTGTTACAGGATCTATACAACAAGATGATACACTACAGATAAGCTGCGTTACAGGATCTATACAACAAGATGATACACTACAGATAAGCTAGGTTACAGGATCTATACAACAAGATGATACACTACAGATAAGCTGCGTTACAGGATCTATACAACAAGATGATACACTACAGATAAGCTAGGTTACAGGATCTATACAACAAGATGATACACTACAGATAATCTGCGTTACAGGATCTATACAACAAGATGATACACTACAGATAATCTGCGTTACAGGATCTATACAACAAGATGATACACTACAGATAAGCTAGGTTACAGGATCTATACAACAAGATGATACACTACAGATAATCTGCGTTACAGGATCTATACAACAAGATGATAACACTACAGATAAGCTAGGTTACAGGATCTATACAACAAGATGATACACTACAGATAAGCTGCGTTACAGGATCTATACAACAAGATGATACACTACAGATAAGCTAGGTTACAGGATCTATACAACAAGATGATACACTACAGATAATCTGCGTTACAGGATCTATACAACAAGATGATACACTACAGATAAGCTAGGTTACAGGATCTATACAACAAGATGATACACTACAGATAAGCTAGGTTACAGGATCTATACAACAAGATGATACACTACAGATAATCTGCGTTACAGGATCTATACAACAAGATGATACACTACAGATAAGCTGCGTTACAGGATCTATACAACAAGATGATACACTACAGATAAGCTAGGTTACAGGATCTATACAACAAGATGATACACTACAGATAATCTGCGTTACAGGATCTATACAACAAGATGATACACTACAGATAAGCTGCGTTACAGGATCTATACAACAAGATGATACACTACAGATAATCTGCGTTACAGGATCTATACAACAAGATGATACACTACAGATAAGCTAGGTTACAGGATCTATACAACAAGATGATACACTACAGATAAGCTAGGTTACAGGATCTATACAACAAGATGATACACTACAGATAATCTGCGTTACAGGATCTATACAACAAGATGATACACTACAGATAAGCTAGGTTACAGGATCTATACAACAAGATGATACACTACAGATAAGCTAGGTTACAGGATCTATACAACAAGATGATACACTACAGATAATCTGCGTTACAGGATCTATACAACAAGATGATACACTACAGATAAGCTAGGTTACAGGATCTATACAACAAGATGATACACTACAGATAAGCTAGGTTACAGGATCTATACAACAAGATGATACACTACAGATAAGCTAGGTTACAGGATCTATACAACAAGATGATACACTACAGATAAGCTAGGTTACAGGATCTATACAACAAGATGATACACTACAGGCCCAAGATAAGCTGCGTTACAGGATCTATACAACAAGATGATACACTACAGATAATCTGCGTTACAGGATCTATACAACAAGATGATACACTACAGATAAGCTAGGTTACAGGATCTATACAACAAGATGATACACTACAGATAATCTGCGTTACAGGATCTATACAACAAGATGATACACTACAGATAAGCTAGGTTACAGGATCTATACAACAAGATGATACACTACAGATAAGCTAGGTTACAGGATCTATACAACAAGATGATACACTACAGATAAGCTGCGTTACAGGATCTATACAACAAGATGATACACTACAGATAAGCTAGGTTACAGGATCTATACAACAAGATGATACACTACAGATAAGCTGCGTTACAGGATCTATACAACAAGATGATACACTACAGATAAGCTGCGTTACAGGATCTATACAACAAGATGATACACTACAGATAAGCTAGGTTACAGGATCTATACAACAAGATGATACACTACAGATAAGCTAGGTTACAGGATCTATACAACAAGATGATACACTACAGATAAGCTGTGTTACAGGATCTATACAACAAGATGATACACTACAGATAAGCTGCGTTACAGGATCTATACAACAAGATGATACACTACAGATAAGCTAGGTTACAGGATCTATACAACAAGATGATACACTACAGATAAGCTGCGTTACAGGATCTATACAACAAGATGATACACTACAGATAAGCTAGGTTACAGGATCTATACAACAAGATACACTACAGATAAGCTAGGTTACAGGATCTATACAACAAGATGATACACTACAGATAATCTGCGTTACAGGATCTATACAACAAGATGATACACTACAGATAAGCTAGGTTACAGGATCTATACAACAAGATGATACACTACAGATAAGCTAGGTTACAGGATCTATACAACAAGATGATACACTACAGATAAGCTAGGTTACAGGATCTATACAACAAGATGATACACTACAGATAAGCTGCGTTACAGGATCTATACAACAAGATGATACACTACAGATAAGCTAGGTTACAGGATCTATACAACAAGATGATACACTACAGATAAGCTAGGTTACAGGATCTATACAACAAGATGATACACTACAGATAAGCTAGGTACAGGATCTATACAACAAGATGATACACTACAGATAAGCTAGGTTACAGGATCTATACAACAAGATGATACACTACAGATAAGCTAGGTTACAGGATCTATACAACAAGATGATACACTACAGATAATCTGCGTTACAGGATCTATACAACAAGATGATACACACTACAGATAAGCTGCGTTACAGGATCTATACAACAAGATGATACACTACAGATAAGCTAGGTTACAGGATCTATACAACAAGATGATACACTACAGATAATCTGCGTTACAGGATCTATACAACAAGATGATACACTACAGATAATCTGCGTTACAGGATCTATACAACAAGATGATACACTACAGATAAGCTAGGTTACAGGATCTATACAACAAGATGATACACTACAGATAATCTGCGTTACAGGATCTATACAACAAGATGATACACTACAGATAAGCTAGGTTACAGGATCTATACAACAAGATGATACACTACAGATAAGCTGCGTTACAGGATCTATACAACAAGATGATACACTACAGATAAGCTAGGTTACAGGATCTATACAACAAGATGATACACTACAGATAATCTGCGTTACAGGATCTATACAACAAGATGATACACTACAGATAATCTGCGTTACAGGATCTATACAACAAGATGATACACTACAGATAAGCTAGTTACAGGATCTATACAACAAGATGATACACTACAGATAAGCTAGGTTACAGGATCTATACAACAAGATGATACACTACAGATAATCTGCGTTACAGGATCTATACAACAAGATGATACACTACAGATAATCTGCTGTTACAGGATCTATACAACAAGATGATACACTACAGATAAGCTGCGTTACAGGATCTATACAACAAGATGATACACTACAGGCCCAAGATAAGCTCTGTTACAGGATGTATACAACAAGATGATACACTACAGATAAGCTCTGTTACAGTATCTACACAACAAGATACAGATAAGCTGTGTTGCAGGATCTATATAACAAGATGATACAGATAAGCTGGATGTATACAACAAGATGATACACTACAGGCCCAAGATAAGCTCTGTTACAGGATGTATACAACAAGATGATACACTACAGGCCCAAGATAAGCTGTGTTACAGGATCTATATAACAAGATGATACAGATAAGCTGGATGTATACAACAAGATGATACACTACAGGCCCAAGATAAGCTGTGTTACAGGATGTATACAACAAGATGATACACTACAGATAAGCTGTGTTACATATCTACACAACAAGATACAGATAAGCTCTGTTACAGGATCTATACAACAAGATGATACAGATAAGCTGGATGTATAATTCCGCGGCTCTGTAATCCTCAACTCCACGGAGGATTAACAAGGTCGTGAGGGGAATTGACAACTGCTGCGACATGTGCGTGCCCGGAATGTCACAGCTCTAATCTCCAATCTTCTTGTTACCCAGAATTCGGAAACATATCTGGTGTGTAACAACTTGATACTCTTCAATATATACTTATATATCTTCATATATATATGATATAGTTAAATATTTTAATGTACAAACTCATAAAACTTCTGGTGAAGCGTTTCTTTTGACAACATTATTAAGCTTATCAAGTTTTTGAGCTTAAAAGCTAAAAAAAAATTATATAAAAAATATATATTTAAACATCAAACAACAGTCGTTGTTAGGGATAAACAAAATATTTTCACAAATTAAAAATGGAGAATATAAATATTAGTCAAGTTTTTCGACATCACATTTTTATAGAACCCCAGTCGCTCATTAGGCCAGAAAAACGGCTCCGCCTATTTTCTCCATTTTAAAGTAAAAATATACATATTTCAAATTTTCGGTTGAATTACTATTTCATATAGAATGACATTAAATATTTAAGAAATGTTTACCTGAATGACTTCAAAAACTAAAACCTTTTTTTCTAAATATTTTTGAATCTTGTTTTTTTCTCGACTTCTTACGTAGGTTTTGTATTCAGTAATTTACTTGACGAAAATAAAACGTTTATGTAACTTTTTTTACGAAATATATAGGAGATGTTTGTTATATATGAAATAAAAGGCTTTCAATCCAAATTAAGATTTTATTCTAATTTATTATAGATGGATGTTCTTCATTTTTATATCATATTTTTAAAGAGATATTTCTTTAGATCTAGCTCTCTCTGATTTATTTTTTGTACTTTTTTATAACCAATATATATATATATATATATATATATATATAATATATATATATATTATAATAAAAATAGTTGTATAGTTTTATAGTTAAGTTTTCTATTAAATTATCTTCATTATTTTGATTATTTAAATTCAAATTATAAAATTTGTAAATTGTTATTATTTAGTATAGATAGAGAGAAAAAAAAATCCTTTACTTCTAACACATCATCTAGTTAATTATATATTTATAATTTTAATAGAAAACTTTACTATAAAACTATACAACTATTTATTATTAATTAATTTAGATTTAGCTTGCTAATCTAACCAAATCTACTTGATATGATTTATCATTCTTATCAGTTTGCTCCTTGAGTTTTTAATTGTAGAATCACTGTTATATTTTTATTATATAGTTTTTACACTATATATATATATATATATATATATATATAGTGTCGAAATTAGATAATTAGAAGCTTAAGTGACCAAAAATAAATTTCGAATTATCCAAAATATTCAAATTAAAAATGAAAATTGTATTTATAGGAAATTCCTAGGGACCAAGATAAATATTTGAAATAAAAATGTTTCCGAATTAAAGATGTTTGAATTATCCAAGTTCTACTGTAAATATTATAAAATAAAAAAAATATAAATTGTTTCATTGGTATTGCTAAAGGTTTTGTATTATTTACGAGGTGTATATTAAAAATATATTGAAAACACAATTAGTAAAATTGGTTCAACTTCTTCAGTTTTTCTTTGCTCATGTAAGCAGGTCCTGATCTCCAGTGACGTCATACTCTCTATCTTAAGTTCTTCTCTTTATTTATTTATTTTTCAAACATTCCTATACAATGAAAATAAGATACTTATCAACAACAACAACAAAAACCTTAATTAAGACACTATTGTCTTACAAGGGGATTCCCCTAAAAAGTTATATAATACATGAGTGAGGAGGAAAATCAATTTAGAGGGAGGGGGGGAGCAATTAGCCGTTGTCTGTGGAGTTGAGCACTTCTTCGCTCATTTTATCAATCACTTTGAAAAATTTTAAATATTTATAAACAAATGTTTTATCCAGCAGGAGAGTAGTAAAAATGTTATATACATGTTGTTCATTATAGTGAGTTAGCCCGAGATTTCGTGAATTTCCAGTCTCTTTCATGTAGGAATGGGCAATGGAATAGATAATAAGATACTTATCATTAAAATCCTTTTATTAATTTCTATTCATTAAAAATTGTTAAAAACGTTTTAAAATTACAAAATATTTTCTCACAATGAGTTTCTTTTACATTTTCTTAAATTGATATGTAAAATAAACTCAATTGTGAGAAAATATTTTGTAATTTTAAAATTAATTTTTATATAACAATTAACAGGTTTACTTAATATAAGAAAAAAATAATGATTTGAAATAGGTTAATATATTAAAATGCGGCAAGTTTTAACTCAGTAGGCCTGAGAAAGAGCTAACCACGAAAAGTTACCATCTTTTAATTAAAAAACAAAACAAAAAACAAATAGTATATTTACCTTTATAAATGATGAGGAAAACAAAACGCCTACGTCTCTTTTTTTTTCAAATAAACGATAACACAATCCTCTAACTAAATTAAACCCAATTTGAAACCATTAAATTTAATTTACGATTTGAAGAGACGGAAGTTAGTCTCCATAATTAAATTGTAATTTTCTGCCAATTGTCACTTTCCAAAAAAAAAGGGTAGAAATTGTTACACTGGATAATTGCGGATTGTAGAAGCTGTTGTTGTAGGCGTGTGGTAATGGATTTGGTAATTGTTTGAAACCTCCGGTCGTAAACTATTAGCTGTAATAGTTACTCTAAACTATACATCAGTGTCTATCTAGTTAGTAACGTGGCTGACAATTGATATGTGTGAATATATATATATATGCTTTTATTTTTTAATTGGTCTGGATATTTATGGTTTCTTTTTTTAATATATTAAGTAAATACATCATATATAGATATTTAATTAAAAAGGCATATATTGGATCAAACGCCAACCTTTATCAAGGTGTTATAACATTTTAAAGTGTGTTATAATACTTTGATTAAGGTTGGCGTTCAGCCAACTGAAATATTGATAAAATAAATGATATTTTGATCCAATATATGCCTTTTTAATTAAAGATGCATTTATGGATTGCTCTATTTTCAAAATATAGATATATTCTTATACTTAAAATTAAATATGCAAAATGAATGTTTGTTTCTTCTTCTCTCAATCCCAAAACTACTTTAAAATTATTAAATATTTAAATTATGATAGGTAAGGATATAGATTAACAGATAGGATATGTAAAACCTATTCATTTTCAAGAAAACAAACTAATTAGCATATTCTACGGTTAAAAAATACGATGATAAAATAATGATTCTTATCCTTAATATCCTCATATACTAAAACTAATCCAAGAGGTGGACATTGCTGTGATAGAGATGTATGGGGACATCTGAGGCTCTTCAATGGACACGACAACAACAATAACATCTAAAGCTAACACTAATAACATAATAAAAAATATCGATAGATCTGAATTATTCCGATAGATGGTACCAGCCATCAGCAACTTTCAGTTGCACGATAAGGAGATGCCTTTTTCTTTTTAATGATTTATGCACCTTATCCCAGTACAATATCATATTTGTACTATTTTTCTCGCATTAATTACATAACTTAATAAATAAATAATAATTATTTTACATATAATAGGCGTTAGGCAAATATCCTTTCGGAAAGAATGTGAAAGACATCGTCCAACATCCTATATATATATATTCATAGACAAACATAAGAAAGTTTCTTATTTTGATACTAGACGAATGGCCCGGGCAACGCCCGGGGTTTACCCGAGTGCGAATATATTCTAAAAACGTTGACTTGGGTGGTCGCTATTAACAGGGTGGTCTGTATAGACAGGTGGATGTATCACATAGCTGATAACAGGGTTGTCTAGAGTGGTCGCTATAGACAGGGTGGTTTGTATAGACAGGTTTATGAGAGAGGCACAAACTTACAGGTTGTTGACGCCGCAATCCCAGAGAGAGTGTTTTTTGTTGCATCATATGCTGTGACTCACACGACGACCCAAGGTCAACAGGGGTGGAGCAGCAAGCTTAAGCCTATCACCGTCTGGCGGCGCTGCTTGCGAGTTATATCTACAATTCTGCAAATAACTCTAAGATATTCAAGATATTCAAGAAATTATTTTTCGAAAACCTTCCGGGGATATACCTAATAATATCCAGAATTTCATGGCGATTGGATGTATGGTTTTTGAATAACAGGGTTGTCTAGAGGGGGGCAGGAGGACACGTGTTCCCTTGCAGCCAATAAGGCGCATCTATCCGTGAGCTTCAGACAAACAGACAGAATAAGGCAAATATATAAGTAGATCGCCGGTCGTCTAGTTTTTTTGAAAGAGAGAGTCAATTTTGTCCACATTTGGGTATCTCCTATGTCTTCAATAAATGTCAATGTAATATATTTCAGAGTTATTGTCTGAATCCAGATATATATGCTAAAAGGTATAACTTCCTTAAGTTTTGTCTATGAGTTTATATTTTCATATAATGATGAATATTTTGCTAAGAGGAAATTAATCTAAAAAAAAGAAAAAGAATGGTCACCTCTCCTGTCAAAATAGACGTAAAAACAATGCGTCATCTATATTTCGGCTATAGAATTAATTAGTCGGGACACTAAACACCTCTTTGGCAAATTCTGCAGATTCCATGAATACCTCGCGGATCCTATTAAATCAAGGCCGGACTTCTGGACTAACGGAGACCATTTTACCGAAACAATTGTTTCCAGGTGTCCCTTTATCTTCAAAAACACATTTTTAGCTTCTATACATATATAATTTATTTTATACATTTTATATATGTTATTAGAAAAAGTTGCATAAATCTTTTAGGTTGTAAGGGAAGTTTATTCTTCTTGGTATTGGGAATTAAATCTCATAGGTAGATTTAACATATTCCAAAAGATGATACTATGAATTGATACTATTTGACATATCTATAGAACAACATTCCTCGATTCAAAGCGTCCGATTTAGCTATTGCTTGTCACTTCCTTGTATACTCAGGAGGAAATTCCTTCTAGTACAAAATATTTATAGTTGCCTTATGTCGATATATAGTCCCCGGGTTTATCGACAATATGTAAAGATGGTAACATTGAAGAATCACCTAAAATTTACTTCATCCGTCAAATAGTGGCGAAAATTAGGCGTCATCTAGTGATAGCTTCTAGCAGACTCGGGTGGTCGTTGACAAAGTCACAGTAACACCAACATGCTAAATCCAAACGCCATCTTAGAGGCCATTGTTTCAGACTGTGGAACTCATTAGTCCAAGGCGAGTTTGATATTAGATGAACTACAAATCTATCATGGGCTGATAGGGGTCATTGTCCCAAAACCAAGGTCTCTAGGTGGACGCTTCTCTTTGCCAAAGCTGGCGTTGTGGCTTTGTCACCGACCCGAGGCCGCTAGTTTGCAGCGACGGTAAATAGATGGCGTCTAGTTTTGAAATATAATTTGACGAAAGATATGTATATTTTCTTTATATTTATATATATCAATGCTTTTCACATGTGTAGACATGGTCTGAAAAACTAGACGCCATTTATTGACCGTCGCCGCAAACTAGCAGCCTCAGGTCGGTGACAAAGCCACAACACCAGCTTTGGCAAACTGAGAAGCGTCCAGCTGGAGATGGCGTCTAGTTTTGATGGGAGAGGTGACCTTTATATTTATAGAAAAAAATATAAATTATTTCTTCGCCACAATATTTTTCTTTAATGTCTATTTTGATGAAGAAGGTAGTTTACTTTATATTTTAGATCAAGGTGCTCCATCCAAACATTCTATTTACAAGATTCAGATACACCTCCCTGCGGTCCCCCTGGACCCTTGGAATATTTGACCAAATTCTGGTTCGTTTCCAAGGTGACTAACGTGGCAACGGCACCCCATTTTCCAATGAAGAAGCAAACCGAATATTAATCCAGAGCAGCAGCTTTACACACCCAAGATAGTGAACATTGCTGCTGCTGTGATAGAGATGTTATGGAGACATCTGAGGCTCTTCTTTGGACACGACAACAACAACAACAAGATTCAGATTATTCATGTTGTAAGACAAAGGAGGTCAAATTGGATAAACCAACAAGGAATCTCCCAATTCTGAAAAATATAAATATTTCAAAGAAAGAAAATGTCAAATTCTTTACGGCTAACCAGATATCGAATTCCTATATTGCTTAGTTTACAAAATACCAATAAAACTATGAAAAAATAAAGTAAAAAAATAATTTAAAAAGTTAATAAGTAATTCTTATTATGAAGAATATAAAATGAGCATATAAAAGAGATAAAATATAAACAAGTTTTTGTAAAAAAAGAGGTTTTTATTAACATGGGGTTAAGGAAATATTTCCTATTATATAAAACCCTATTTCGGGTAAAGGTTGGAGTTAATGGAAACCGATACTAGAATTTTCTTTGGTAGCAATTTCTTCTTTTACTTTCTCTCACCCAATCACCTTATCTCTAGCTCTATCTCTGTACAGGATATATCTTCCTCAGTCATTTCTTTGGATGCCATGTGGGTTGTACATTCATGGATACCATTAGCATATGCTATCTCAGAATTATTCCACCTATTTCATCACTATCATGGGCTAACATGGTTGTGAAATATGTTAACAATTGAACAACTCAAATCTATTTTAGCTATATTTCCACTATCATACGATCCCATTGTTATGAATTATGTTAACAATTGAAAATTTCGAATCTATTTTGGCTATATTTTCACTTCATATCATACGAACATTGTTATGATTATGTTAACAATTGAAAAATTCGAATCTATTTTAGCGATATCCTCACTATCATACGATCACATTGTTATGATTATGTTAACAATTGAATACCTCGAACCTATTTTAGCTATATTTTCACTATCATGGAATTACATTGATGAAAAATATGATCGCAAACGAGTAACTCAAATTTAATTTAGCTATATCTTTACTTTCGTATGACTACATTGATGTAAAATAAGTCAAAAATCTATTTAAACTATTTATACAATATCAGGGAGTTACATTGATGCAAAATTCTAGATTTGACTTATATTAACAATAGAAAATAACAATTCTATTTCAGATACTTCTTCACTATCATGGAATTATATTGATATCAGAAATATATAAACAAATGAATATCTCATATCTTTATCAGCTATTTCTTGGTCATCATTGAATTACATTGTTATAAGATACTAGACGGTAACCCGGGCTTCGCCCCGGGATTGACCCGTGTGCATATCTACCCAATTTGATTTATTTATCTATACAATTTGAAAATATATAAAGCTTCAAATCGAGCGAGCGTCTATAAATATTTCGATTTAGATCA
Organism: Cordylochernes scorpioides; assembly: GCA_030710605.1. Taxonomy (NCBI): domain Eukaryota; kingdom Metazoa; phylum Arthropoda; class Arachnida; order Pseudoscorpiones; family Chernetidae; genus Cordylochernes; species Cordylochernes scorpioides. The sequence continues at coordinate 8,579,665 of CP092881.1, read as the reverse complement.
AGTATTCTAATTATTAAGCGAATATTGTATTAATAAAATTGAGAAGATTTCGATTTTAAACGTATTTATAACCTTGATAGAGGGCGCTGTTCGTGAGCTAAGTAGAATAATTTGAATATATAGTTTTAATATTTAATTTATATATAATTTAAAATAGCCTATTGTTTTCCTCGTATTTTTTACCTACGTATGGAAATTTTGGCACTGTAAAAAAAAACTTTGCTTCAATAATATTTATAAAAAAAAAACACTCAACCTAAGTTTCGAACCAAGGTTGTGAAAATACGAAGCCGTACACCTAACCATTAAGCTACGCTTGGCATCTTAAATATTCGCATGTAAAGCTATTTCAGGCCTTACATATTTTTAACGACCTTTTTGAAATAGGTTTTTGAAACATGGAAATTATAATATTTCAAATAAATAGAATAGAGTGAACACAAATAAAACATACCAAATATTTCGAATTAGAGCAGTTATTTTAAACGGCGAATTAGAGCAGTTATATCTAAAAATGAAAATATATAAATATTCAAATCGAGCGAGCGTCTATAAATATTTCGATTTAGATAAAGTATTCTAAACGTATGTGTTATTAAGCGAACTATTATTAATAAAATATTGAGAAGATTTAGATTTTAAACGTATTTATAACCTTTTAGTACTTGATAGAGGGCGCTGTTCGTGAGCTAAGTAGAATAATTTGAATATATAGTTTTAATAATTGATAAATATATTTTTTAAAATAGCCTATCGTCTTCCCCGTATTTTTTACCTATGAATGGAAATTTTGGTTTGAATTAGTGAACTACTGCGAATTTGTATACCGGACATACAAACAAACAAACATACAAACATTGATTTTTATTTAGATAGATTAGAGTTAACATATGCTAACTTTTAAATATCTCTAAGATCTATTTCTTTAGCATCTTTAAATAATAATAAAACAAGATATTACAGAATTCTTTTTCCGTTTATTATCTTATGTGAAACCTGTCACCAGCGGCCCAATGCTTCTCTATATTTTTAATTATTGAGATTAAATTATTTTAGGTGAATAGAAATGATGCAGGGCGCACAACCTCCCATAAGCAGCCTATTTGACGAGTGAGAACCTTTATAAAATCAAAACTGACTTGACGTGTCATAGTCCAACCTCCAATAAACGTCTACCTCCAGGAAAGACCAGGAATAGCCATGTTTTTGGTGGTCAACCATGGTAGGGAGGTTTGGGCGTATACCTGAAGAATAACAAATATAGGAATATACGAGGGTTGTCCGTTAAATAAGTTCCACGGGGCACCACTGTCATGTTCATGTTCATGTTCTCCGAAACCTCTAAAGTTTAAACAAACACTTTCTGCCGGGAAACTTATCGCTACCGTCTTTTGGAACCGAAAGGGCCTATTGTTGTGCGACTTTATGCGTCGGGGTACAACAATCAATTCCGACCGTACTGTGAGACCTTAAAAACAACTTCGACGCGCGATTCAGAACAAGAGGAGAGGGATGTTAACCAAAGGGGGCGTTTTCCACCACGACAACGCTCGGTCGCACATCGCCCATCAAACCACTGCCTTCTTCGAAGAATTGGGATGGGAATTGGTGTCACACCCACCCTACAGCCCGACGTAGCTCCTAGTGACCTCCATTTCTTCCCCGAGTTGAAGAAAAACCTGGGAGGAACCCAATTCCAGGACGATGACGAGTTGAAAGAAGCTGTTTTAGGCTTCTACGCGGCCAGGCGGCAGAGTTCTTTGACTCTGGGTTCCATAAGTGGGTGTACCGAATGCAAAAATGCGTCGAACGAAACGGGGAATAGGTAGAAAAAAATGAAAAAGTCTGATATTTTCGAAAATGTATAGTTCAGGGAAAATAAACCTGTTTTTCTGTATGAAAAACCTCTGTGGAACTTATTTAACGGACAACCCTCGTATTTCCATAGTTTGCTTTAGTACCATTTCTGAGATTCCACCTTACAATGTAAGATATATAAGCAGAATCGTCCAATACAGTATTAGAGCTCTAAGAAACGGTCTGGTAGATTAAATTGGTGAAACCAAGAGACCACCGATGAGCCAAGTCCTCTCAATATATTTTTCAACGAAGTAAGGACAGTAGAATTTTGTTTTATGTGTCGAAGAAACATTCATTCTTAAATTCTTTCATTTTCTAAATATAGGAATATTTATTTTAAAGTAAAGTAAAGAGAAATGAACACAAATGGCAATTTAATGTAATCATACACATTCATATAATATATTAAAATATTATAATCAAATTTTATAGAAAATTTAAAAGGATTTCTATTTATATAAAGGGGAATAATAAAATATTTGTGTGTGAGGAAGATTTTCTTTCTCTGCATAATATCAATTTAATTTCATCCAGGTATACATATATACATATAGTGTTCAGTACATATACAAATATAAATATATTCTATATGTACGTTTTAAATAACTCAAAGCACTAATGTTTATTATTATTACTCGGAAATTATCACACTTCAATTTATTATGCTAATTTAAAAATTTAATAAAACGGGGTTGTTAAAAGACCGCTAAAATTTGCATATCTGATTATTTACCACTCCATTACTCAAATGCATACTTACAGCTGAATTATAACATATTGAGAGTAGGGTTAGAACTCTATTAACACCTAACAAATATCGATATAATCACACTCAGCAACACTGATAATACACCGCAATTTTCTCGGAGAAAAATCAATAAAAATCACGTCGAGAAAATAACTAGGTTTCGGTTCATAATTATCTCCTTCTCATTATTTCCCTTTAATCTTTTACTGAGTTGGCTGTTTTTTTTTTTAGCGATAATAAGAGTTTATGAAATGGGAGAATATTTTCGTTATAATTGAGGTATGCATTAAAAAACCTATTTTAAAAAAAAGGAAAATATAATAGCGTCGTTTATCTATTATGTAAATTAAACTGCGAAACTGCTGGAAAGGTTTTAGCAATGATTAGCAAGGCATTTCATTATATTTTTATCATTGAAGTATAAGATCTATAGAAAAAATGATATTTTATTTATGAAGATAATTGCACTAAGATTTGTAACCTTTTTCAGCGTGTTATAGAGGACGCAATAGTGATGCCATTTTAAATTTAGACATTTAGAAATGTCTGTAAAAGAAAGAAAGAGAGAGGAAGAGCTCAAGATAGAGAGATATGATGCCCCTGGAGATCAAGAGAACTGTTCTTAAGAGAATATGAATAATGATCAATTTGATGTAAATAAACTGTACCACAAGTACACTCTCGGGGAAAAAATAACAAATTATTAAAATATATCACTATATATTCTAAATACCATTAGCCATTGAAAATTTCTCTTATCAAGAAGAGGATTGGAAATATTATTCAAATATATTGCTGAATCAGTGAAAATAACGGCGCTTTAAAAACACATCAATGCTCGTTAACATATTTACATATTACCGTATATTTCAATAATTTCAATAATCATATGTATATGAATGTGTTCTTATAATATGATGTATTAGCGCGCCATCCTTTATAGGAAATTTACCCTATTTTAGACGTGTAGGATTCTTTTTAAAATTAAATAATTTCTATTGCTCTTATTGCAAAATGCCATTTGAATGCTTCAGTATCAGTATAAAAGGAAAACAGAAAAATGCAATATTACAGCGGTATGGTAGATTAAACTGATGAAACCGCTGGGAGGGTTTACAGGTCTTCTTTTTAATTTATCATTGCAATAAAAGCAGTAGAAAATTGTTTAATTAAAAAATATATATACGCCTCTAAAATAGTAATATATTCTTCGATTTCTAATTAATGAATATGTGAATATATATAAAGATAGAGGTAACCTCTATACACACCGTCAAAATGGCCGTCAAAGCTAAACGCCGTCTATTGACTGTCGCCACAAACAAGCGGACTAAGGTCGGTGACAAAGCCACAACACCAGCTTTGACAAACTGAGAAGTGTCCAATCATGGTTTCGGGTTAATGGTCTTCGTCGGTCTAGGTCAGGGGTGGCGAACCTGCGGCCTTAAGGCCGCATGTGGCCTTTTCTTGCCCAAGTTGTGGCCTTTTCATAAATTCAAAATTATAATTTTTGTTTCGCAGTTTTCAATTACTTTCATTAATTTATTGAAAATATCTAATACGAATGTCATATATTATATAATATATATAATATAGTAAATGTAAGTATTTAAATTTCAATTTTTGATCCAATATATGCCTTTTTAATTAAATATATATATATATATATATATGTGAAAAAATAGTACAAATGTAACATTGTACTGGGATAAGGATTGAAGTACAGCTTGCACCACGCTGATGAGGGCCAACAGCCCGAAACGCGTCCGTGGTTAGCTTTTCTTGATTAATCAAGAATGGGTATTTGGCCAATTCTGGAATAATTAAAAATCAACGAGACTAGTTGATATTTATTCCGATAGATGGCGCCAGCCATCAGCACAACTTTCAGTTGCACGATAAGAAGATGCCTTTTTCTTAATATATATATATGGATGCGGCCTTCTCAAAAAATGGTAAAATGAAAATTGGCCTTCTAATATAAAAAGGTTCGCCACCCCTGGTCTAGGTGGACGCTTTTCAGTTTTCCAAAGCTGGTGTTGTGGATTTGTCACCGACCTGAGGACGCTAGTTGCGGCGATAGTCAATAGACAGCGTCTAGCTTTGACGTGTATTTTGACGGGAGAGGTGACCTTTTTTTTATAGATCAATATATTATATATATTCAATTATTCATATTTCTGAAATATGTCATAAAAACATGTTAATGAGCATTGCTCTATTTTAAAGCGCCGTCTTTTACAGATTCATTTTGTTTAAGGAAGAGTTAGAAAGCACGCCGAATATTCACTAAAATTCATAATGAAAACAATTATGCTCTTATGAAAAATCATATTCTTTAACAATAAGAAAATACTATTTATAAACCTACAAGAAACATAATAGGAATAATCGAAAAAATCTCTTTTGGCATCATTTCGTGGAAACAAAAACAAATTGAAAACAATAAAAGAAGTTTCAGAACAAACAGTCCCAATACTCGTCATAATCTTTCAAGTAAGATGATTGGACATTGAGTCGATCTTGTTAGGATGAAATTGGGGGCTGTAGTTAAAACTCCATTTGGTTTCAAACAAATTACCTTTGTTATTAATGGAACCTGAGGCAAAGCTAAATAAGATGGGGAAAAAACCCTTTCCCTAATTAACATTAAAAATGGGAATGGATAGTAATTTTTCAAAAGGGTTTTCTGAACTGATTATCTTCTCATATGTAAATATGTCATTTATATATATATATATATATTAAACGTCTTTCTCCTCCTATTTTATATATTCTTATATATATGAAGTAGAATTGTGGAAGAATTCTATAATAATAAGGATATCAAAAAAATTCGAAACTATTATAGACGTTTATGATTCTTTTTAAAAATAAACAATTTCTACTGTCCTTATGGAAAAATTAATGGGAGGGCCTGGCTCAGTGGTGAATCGCAGTAAAGACAGTAGAAATTGTTTATTTTTAAAAAGAATCATACGTGTCTATAATAGTTTCGAATTTTGATAACAGATGGCGCGCTAATGCATCATAATAAGGATATATGTATATATGCTATCTTAATACACATATAAAATATATTTAAAATATAAATTAAATTTTCCGTTAAAGAATTATTAATTACTAAACCTGGTTTGTACATTATAAATTTCAAATTTTACTCAAATCAATTTAACTTCAATATAACTCTATTAATTTAGTTTCATTGTATAATTTTAATAACGTGGTATTAATTCTGTTTTTTTTTTTTTTGCGAGAGGAAGAAGTGAACATTTTAATCTATTAATATAAGGTTATATAACGGAAATTGGAAGATTTTTTATTATTTAAAGAGAGACAATAATTGGTATTTCAAATTCTTTCTTCATATAAATATTCTTATAAATCTCTTTTTAATTAATATATTTAGATGGCAATATATTGCTTGGTTTTTTATATGTTTTTACTGGAAGTCTCTACTGAAGGGTGTACTTAATATTTATTTACATATAGAGTTAATAATAATAATGTTAATAATGACATTTTCTATAGCTATGCAAATTTTTGGTTAAATTTTTTTTTTTTTTATTAAAATTCAATTTACATATTCCAAAGAAAAAAATTGAAAAAAAATCTTTTGATCGTTTATTCTCACTGACTCTAGATGGCAGTTGATGTAAAGTTAATGCAAAGTTTTCAGCTTTAGAAAAGGAAAATTCTTCTCAGAAGAGTAATAGCTTCACTGAGAAGCAATTTCTTTTTTTTTTCACGAAAAAAACCTTTTTAGTTGAATTAAATATCTCTTTCAGATTCTACACACCCTGGAAGGAATTTCACCATGAATTATCTCATTTAAATTTCGTTTAAGAAACGAGTTTTTTTCCTAGGTATCATGTAATTTCTCTGGAATTTTATTTATTTTTGTTTCTGTGTAAGGTATAGAATAGCATATTTTGTTATTTATATCCTGAAATTGTATCCAAATGATGGTTTCATGTTGGGAAACCTTTTGAGTGTTTTACAGGTGAGATTTTTACAGAGAGAATGAATAGAAATAATTATAAAGTTTGTTATATTCACGTATCGTATCATAAAATATAAAATTAGAAACATTTATTAATTAAATTATAATATCATGGCGCGTAAGGAGTAATTTCAGAGAATATTTCAAAATAATTAATCACGTACTCCTCATAAAAAAAGGTATCTTCACTAATTTATTAATTTTCATAACTTTTCGAACTAAAAACTCTTCACCGGGTATTTTTCCTAAGTATAAATATTCAAAATTATACATTCATGGACAAAACTTAACGAATTGGAATGTCTTTGATGTCACCGGTTGTCTGTTTTATTAAATTGAAGAAACCACCAATGAACGAAGTCCTTTCCATATTTATTTCATTACAGTAAACGCAGTAGAAATTTAATTATTTGAAAATACTAAAAAACGCTCTAAATAGTTTCATTGTTTACATGCAGATGGCGTGCTAATACCATATGTTCAATTAAAAATTAACACCGTTATTCATGGACGAAACATAAGGAAGTATAAAGTCTTTGATATCACCGTTTAATTAACCTTTTGAAGAAGACAGAGGCAATTTTGTTCACACTTGGTATTCTCGTGTGTCTTCAATAAAGGTTGTTAGGAATCAATTCTTTCCTAGTCTACCAATCGAGCAGAGTAAACACAACACCTCTAAGAAAATCAACACTTTTAATTTCCTTTCATGACTAACTAATTTACATCATTAAAAACCAATTTATATACATGTAAAATCGTCCAGTCATCTGGTCAAAATATAAATAAACTAATCTAGGAAAAAACAACTTATAAAATCCTAACAATGCCCCCCCATTTTAAAGTTGTTTTCATACCCTCATCGGAGGCCTAGAGTGGTCAAGATCCTGGTTAGGTCTTCGTTTAACACCACCGGCAAGTCAACATCCCATACTCTGTGTTCCCGAAGTGATGCCATTTCACATTCTATAGACCTCAGCCGATTTTGTGCTTTGGGCATATTAAGCGCCTCCTCGTATGATGACGGCATTTCATCTTGATGGCTCTTATGTTCAACTATCCCACGGTGGAAGGCTGATCTACAATACTCCTTCTGCCTAGCCGCAATTCTTGAAGATCTTCTTGGGATTATAGTTTCATTCTGGCCTTCGTCTTCTCTCCTCAGTGCTTCGTCTTCATAGGCCTGCTCTCCATCCTCTCTTCGTTCTAAGTTATTCAGATCTTTCTCTACCGATATTGTTTCCCCATCAGTCCCTGAATATCCTCTTGGGATCGCAGCTTCATTTTGGTATTCCCCTTCATCTTCCTTCTTTAGTTCTTCCACTGTATAGATTCTTCCTCTTCTATTAGATTTCAAAATTAACCCGCCATCACTTCCAAAAACAGAGGCCTTGCCATTCTGGAATAATACTTTGTTTCCTCTTTCCTCAATCCTTCCAACAGACAAAATATTTCCGTCTAACTCAGGAACGTATAAAACGTTTTCCAAGAACAAGGTTTCACCTCCATATTCGTGACCGAGTTTGATTGTTACATCACCCATCTCTGATACTTTTATTTTCTCATTGTTAGCCATTTCTACTGAAGTTGAAATACTTTTTGTGTTCGTCAATTTCAGTCTGTTCGACGTCACATGTTCAGTAGCTCCACTGTCCAGAAACCAGATATTCTGCGAATTATTGTCTTCAAAGCCGTTCGCAAATAGGACCTTATGAGTCAGGTCTAGCGTACCTTGTTTCAGCATACCTTCGCTAATTCTCCTTGAGGAGTTGGCAAATCTGCAATTCCTAGCTATGTGCCCTAATCTGCCACAACTGAAACACCTTATCTGCCTGGAGATACCTTCGCTAATTCTCCTTGAGGAGTTGGCAAATCTGCAATTCCTTGCTATGTGTCCTAATGCCACAACTGAAACACCTTATCTGCCTCGGGTAGTTATAATTTTCCCTTTTCCCTTCCGTCCACGTATTATGATAATTCCTTGGTTGATCATATTCAAATTTTTTGCTCTTGACATGGTGATTTGCATGTATCCTCTTTTCTTCTTACCGCAAAAGCGCAATTAGGATCTTCTTGAGGAATTTGACGCTGTTTCTGTCTTTTTTCTTCTAAAAGTAACTTGGATTTTACCACACTAGTAGATAGCTTCTCTTCTTGCTGTTCTAAACTGAGAATCAGCGGCTCGTAACTCTTTGGTAATCCCAATAGCATAATCAAAGCTAATTCGCCATCCCCAAATCCATGGTGGCACTTTGCTAATTTTCTATGACATTCCATTATTCTCGCGAAATATTCCTTCATGTCTTCGTCATTTCTTTTGACAATATTGAAAAATTCTCTCAGTAACTGTAATATGCAGCAAGCCATATTTGTGTGGATATCCTCCAGTATCTGCCAAGCATCATCGCTCGCTTGCAATCACCGATATCATCTAGGAATGAATCTCAACTGCTAATAATATGACAGATAATGCCAAGCTATCTTTCCGCTTCTGTTTTTCTGTAGTTTCCCTAGGAAATCCAGGCTCAATCGCATCCCATATATCCTTCTGGATTAAAATAGATTTAGTTCTTATAGCCCAGGAATAATAATTATTACCATCAAGTTTAGGTATTCTGAACTCGTCAGCCATTGATATTTCCAGTTATGCAAATCTGACAAAAAAAATTATAACTCAAATATTTTCTTCTTCTTCTTCTTTAAACTTTCTACTTATTCTTATTCAAACTTCACCTTCACTTCTTCAAACACTACTTCTTCAAACCCTATTTCACTTCTTATCTTTAACCTTCACTTTTTCTTCTTTACTTTCTAGCTTTACTTCACTTCTTTAGCCTAAACTTCTAATTTCTTCTACGGCGCAGTGGAAGCGTGCTGCTGGCCCATAACCTGTTAGGAAACCAATTCTTTCCTAGTCTACCAATCGAGCAGAGTAAACACTACACCTCTAAGAAAATCAACACTTTTAATTTCCTTTCATGACTAACTAATTTACATCATTAAAAACCAATTTATACATGTAAAATCGTCCAGTCATCTGGTCAAAATATAAATAAACTAATCTAGGAAAAAACAACTTATAAAATCCTAACAAAAGGTCACTGTAATATCTTTCAGAGTTATTGTCTGAATCCCGATATACATACTGAAATGTACAACTTCCTTTCATGTTTGGTCCATGAGTGTATACACACTTTGTTATCTCGTGTGTCTACAATAAAGATCACTATAATATATTTCAGAGTTATATTGTCTGAATCGATACATGCTATAAAGAGTATAAATATCTTTAGTTCTGTATATCAGTGTATATGTACACGCCTGTAGAAATGTTCTTAACTCGAAAATATCTTGGGAATATTAATAAATTATTAAAGAAACCGCGGAGTACGAGATCAATTATTTTAAGTATATTATATCAAGGATGCATGACCCATAAGAAAAGAAAAAAACCAACGAATCTACGATCGAACAGAGTTTTTAGACAAACATAAGATAAAACACAAAGTATATATTTTTAATACATCTTTATGCATTTTATTTATTTGACTTAAAATCCAATCACTTTATTCAAATATTATTTAATTTCTTTATTTAACTTTTATATATCCATCATTAATTCTAACAATATTATTATTTTGTTTTCAAAATCAATATTATTATTATTTTCTAAAACCTTATATGTATATTTATTTCAATATATTTTTATTGAATATATTTATACAATTTGTATTTAATTAAGTTTGGGAATATAACAAAATATATTTACTTTAATATTTTAAGTATCTTCACTTTATCTTACTTTAATTATAATAATAATAACAAAAAGAGT